>VZTO01017045.1:1128-19347 GCA_013400615.1 Syrrhaptes paradoxus | reverse complement strand
CCATCCAACCTATATCATCTCTCTGATTTAGCAACGATGATGTTGTGGGGTACAATGCCAAAGGCCTTAGAGAACGCAAGGTAGATGACATCAGTTACTTTTCCCTTATCCACTAGTGCAGACCATCGTAGAAGGCCATCAGATTAGTCAGGCATGATTTGTCCCTTGTGAAGCCATGCTGGCTGTCTTTAACCTCCTCCCTTGCATCCATTTACCTGGACATAACTTCCAGGAGGATCTGTCCCATGATCTTACTGGGCACAGAGGTGAGGCTGAATGGCTGGTAGTTCCCAGGCTTCTCCTTTTTTACCATTTTTGAAAGAATGTGTGTGATGTTTCCCTTAATCCAGCTACTGGGGACTCCACTTGACAGCTGTGACTTTTCAAATATGAAGAGAGTGACTTAGCAATGACATCTGCCAGCTCCCTGAGGACCCTAGTATGCATCTCCTTGGGTCCCATGGACTTGTGTAGACATGTTCCAGCACTGCATAACCAAGACAAACAAGAACGAAAAACTACTCTTTTTTAGATATAGCCTCCACTTATCTCTGCTGGAGGCAATGGAATGAAATCAGGAACAGCATATTCTGTATTTTACTGCTCTTCTACTGTAATTAGTAGAGAATGAATTGGTACAGACACCAAGTCAATGGCCTGGCATACCTGAGCAGCACTGTGATAATGAGGTGGCAAGCATCACGCTAGAATTATGTAAGAAAAGACAGCCTTGGGTTGCTCTTGTGGACCTCTTCTTCAAAGGTCCATATCACACAGAGGTATATTCCATGCTCTTCACAATCATGTGTTCAAATATAACACTCACTGGAGTTCCTGCATGAGGTCCATAGAGTTCTACTTTATGTAATATTTGATATATTGAAGAAGTTTTTAGCATGGACATTTCATTTATTTTGTGGATTTCCCCTGTTTTGTTTTGTTTCACTTCCATGTATTATATCATTTAGGGTTTCATTTATATTGAAAAGACCACAAACTCCAAATTACAAAATTTGGATTAATTTCTTTAGTTTTACTTCATTTTCAAATATTTCTTTCTTCTCTTTCCTCTCTAATTTTTTAAGCAAGTATTCTTTTGGACAGAAATCTCAGAAAGTCCACCTCTTTTATCCAACTCACTATGTACTGTGGATCTATTAAGAAGAAAATATATCCTGGCTCTAATGAAGGAAGTGAGAATTTTGTTATTGATTTCAATAGGGTCAAGATTGCATCGACATTCCCAAATCTGTACCTGGCTAATCACAGTATTATAACTATGTTTTTAATTAAATAGAAGGTTCTTGATAATTCTTTTTTCAATGTACGATCAAGCTTCAGCTGGAAGGAATTTTTATGTTCTTTACTTTTTCTCTTCAAAGTCTTTTCCTAATGATCTTTGTTGGAAGGAACATAACCCTGCATACTAATAGCAATCAGCTGTTGAATACTTTGAAATTGAAATTGAATTAAAGAATTTCAAGGCAAGGAGACAAGAAGTTCAGAACAGTGGTGTTTCCTGCACTTTTTAGTATATTGCTGCTGGCAGGTTTTCCTTTATGCCTTTCCTCTTTTGGTTTCTAAAACTTTTCTTACTGTGTTTGTCTTGCATAGTTTTCAAACTATAGCTAAACTATAGCAATGGATATTGTAAAGAAGTTCTAAGATACATCAGTAAGTCCTTCTCACTCCATTTCTTCTCTTCTTACATGGAAGTGGATTTCTACAGTTATTCAACTCGGACTTGTTTGAGGAAGATTGGCACATGCGTGATCCTGTATCCTATTTTCCTTCTATTATAAAACAGGTACAATTACATCATTAAGGAAGACTGTTAAAAACTACATTTGGAAAATTTTATATTTATTACTTCAGATTTTTTCCTTTCCTCTTGAACCCTGTACCGTTCATTCTGTCATAATTTAAACATATAAGAAGATACTGAAGAGTAAGTCTTATTGAGGCATTGTCCCAGAATAGCTTGATAGGGCCAGAAAAGATTCAGGAGATCATCTTTTCCATTTTTCTACTGCAGAGGAGAAACAGCTAGTGTTTTATTACTCCTGACAGAGCTGGTCTAGGGTACTCCTAAAGACCTCCCATGCTGGAGGCCTCAGTAAATCTATTCCAGTGCTTCACACATGTGGAAGTTTTTCTCATTTGTAGCCTGAATCTACATCTTTCAATGGCTGAATCCCTTTTTAAAAGTGTAGGAAAAAAAAAATTCCAATGTTGTCTAGAAGTTACAGCATAGTTATAAATTAATTTCACAGTTTTTATATCATAGTAAAGGCTGTTAAATATTTATTTGTAGATAATACCTTATCACTGTGAAACGAAACATAACATTTCAGAACTCTTCTTGCTTTTATGCACTTTCATCTAGGGATGTAGAGTGAAAGTGAACATCTCAACATTCTCTCTGAACTTTTTGGCAAATAACATCATGGTGCTGGAGACGACTTGAAAATGAAACATTAGTTGGAAATTTGTAGGTTTATGTCAATAATTTAAGGTCTATGCCAATATAGTGTTTCTATCAGAAGTCAGTAAACCCTTCTTTTTTTTTTTTCAATATCTCTGAAATCCTATATTTCTTAATATCTGCTTATGTAAGAAAATTCTTCCTATCTCTTGTAGTATTAACTTCATTTATTTATAGGAAAACTTACTAATTTAACTCAGTTTCTCTGCTTCCTTTAGTTAATGAACATTCACACACAACTTCTAGTTTGTGCATCATCTCTGGCTTTGCAAAATCCAAAGCTGCAGTTAAACAGACATCTCCATATTTTAACAACTCAACAAAAAGTCTATTCTTCATGAAAATTAGAACGACACATCATGTTTTAAAAAAAGCCGACAAAACACCAACCTTGAGAAAACGAATTCTCTGAGTCTCTGATTATGTAGGAAGATAGACACAATAATGCATTTCCTAGAAAGACAGCTAGTTATACCTTCAAATGGCCTTCACTAGAAGAAAGAAAGCATGCTACTCTAATCAATACCCTGATAGTCTGTAATGTAAAGATTAAGATCAGAATATTTAAAAATTTAATACTTTGCTTTTCCATATAGCACTTTGGAAGTCAATAACTTTAGAAACCTGATCCATTTCCCTGCTTTGAAAGCATTATATATTTAAGGTTTCAATAATTCATCCAGTCCATGTGATTAAAAATGTAAAAATTAAGTCCATCCATTATCTTCTGCAGCTGCTTCCTGGATATTAGGGTTTTTTTTGGTTTTGTTTTTTTGGTTTTTGGTTGTTTTTTGTTTTTTTTCCCAGCTGCTCAGTATTCTTTTCCTTCTCGATGAATTGAGACTTCAGAGACTACATTAAAGTAAAGGAGCATTAGCCCCACCCAGCTGCTGGAATAAGGGTCTTCCTCTTATAACAAATTGCAAATCCATGGGTGTTCATGAACACACACAACTTTCTCTGATATTTACTTTCAAAATGCTCTATGAAGTAAGGTTATCTCATTACCAAAAGTTAAGCTGATCTGATTAGAAGAGGGGAAAGATGGTGAAAGCAGATGACAGCACTGTGATATGTTGCATAATTTATCATTATCACCTTTGGAATAAGAGAAAGAGAAAGGAAGAGAAAGGGAGGATGAATGGAAAAGGAAGGGAAAGGGAAGTCAGGGAGGGGAAAGGGAAGGCAGGAAGGGGAAAGGGAAGGGAAAGAGAAAGGGAAAGGGAAAGGGAAAGGGAAAGGGGAAAGGGAAAGGGAAGGGGAAGGTGTGTTATTGGTAAAGGTTTTTTGGCTTTGTAATTCTTTTATCTCCATCTTCAAGCCTGTATTGTCCATCGGTTTCAGAAGAAGTAAAATGGAACATTCGGGCTTTATATCACAAATTTAAATGTTAAAAAAGTTATAGTATGCACTTTATCACCAAATAAGCTGGAACATAGGAGGTTCCACTTGAATATGAGAAAAAACTTCTTTACAGTGAGGGTGATAGAGCACTGGAACAGGCTGCCCAGAGAGGTGGTGGAGTCTCCTTCTCTGGAGACATTCAAAGCCCGCCTGGATGTGTTCCTGTGTGATCTGATCTAGGTGTTCCTGCTCCGGCAGGGGGATTGGACTAGATGATCTTTCGAGGTCCCTTCCAATCCCTAACATTCTGTGATTCTGTGATTCTGTGAAATATCCAGGAGCAGATGAGCATTCTATGGGCTGTAAGGAAACACACACCCCATTTTTTATTATCTCAAGCAAAATTAAAAATGTTTATTTGAGTGATTTCTGTTGTAACCTTTAAGAATTTTCAATATTATGTGGAAACTTTTTTGTTGTATTTTTTCTCATATATTGTGCTCTGTGCTGGAGAGATGAATGAACTATCTTTAAACAAACTAAATATGGAAATAATGAACATCTTTGGATTTGTTCACAAAAAAAAAAAATCACATAATTCAAATCAACAAATGTTGTCAAGGAAATGTTTGGTTCAGTAATTCCAGAGGTGTAAAACCTATTGAGCAAAGAGTATTTGTTGTTAATTACTTGCTTCATTCTGAGATAATAACCACTCTTTGCTCTAACCATAAATCATTTGTTGTTTTTGTTGTCTTCTCTGCATATTTTAAATCATGTGTGTCGTGGGTTAAGCAGAGGAGAGTTAATTTTTTTTTCTTTCTTCCTTCTCTTCATAAATAGTTAGCAAGAAGCAGTGTTTTGGATTCCTGCTCAGGAGAAAGCTGATAAGAAGGAACGTTTATAGTTATTGCTAGTATGCTCTTAAGGACAAATACATTCAGCCTCTCTCCTCCACAGACAGAGCGGGGTGTTGGGGGAGAAACAGTNCATAACATACACGTCATGCCCAGAATAGAGGTAAGGACCCTCCGGAAGATCATATCTTTTGGTTCTGGATCTCTTTTGCTCTGAGTCATGTCGCTCCAGGTGGTTGCTCTCCCAAGGCCTTCCCCCCCCACCCCGGTCAGCTCTCGGTCTGGGATGCTCGGACTGTTATCTCCATTCTGTGAGTGTGATTTCAGGACAACCCCTGTCCCAGGATCATTAGCCAGGAACAGGCTGAGCCTTGGTCATCGGGTGGGGGGCAGTGTCACTGTGTATCACCCACTTGTATATTTGTATATAATATTATTTCCAATATTATTGTAGTTTAGTTATTAAATTGTCCTTATCTCAACCCACGAGTCCTCTTTTCCATTTACCTCTTTAATTCTCTCCCCTAAGATTAGGTGGAGGCAGGGACTGTGTGAGCAGGTGTGTGTGGTTTGGCCCCCAGCCAAGGGCCAGCCTGCCACAATGTGATCTAAGGAGTCTGATTTGCTGTCCTTTGGGAGTTAAGGCTTCAAAGCCAATAATGCTTTGCCAAACAGTTTGAAAATGTCATTCTTCCCATTGCTGCAGTTGTCACAAATGCCTCTCCCTCTTTATTCTTTTTGACTTTAAAATTAATCTGTACAATAAGGAAATGAAAATGCTGGTTCTACTGGTAGAGAATATTATAAAGACACATCTGATTTGTCCTTCAAAATCATGATGAAATAGAATCTGACCCATTCTGCAGTTATGGCTTGTATTTTCATTCAATTAGTCTCTGTAAAGTAAGATCAAAGCTCTGAACTATTTCAAGGTTCCTTTACCCGTAGCCTGCCTGGACTTGATATATATAGTCACTGAGTTAAGTCAAACCGTGTATATATTCTTTTAACTTTTTCAGCTTTGTCCTCTGGAGAAATGTGCTCATTTTCAGTGTTGCCTTGTTAACATTTGATAGAGGAGAAAATCAGAAGTTGTTCTTTCAATCTGTTCAAGCCTCTGATGTTAAACTATCAACACCAGGGAACTACCTTAAAAAATCTGCCTTAGCACTTTGCATTTTTTCATTAAAATGTAATCAGTCACCCTTCTGCTCTACTAAGGCAGTTTTTCTTTTTTTTGTGCATGCTCGAATGCATAAATAGTTTTGAAAATTTGATTTATACCAATCCATGCTTCAGTTTCCCTGTTTATACATTCATACATCTCAGAGACAAAAAAGAACTATTGAATCATGCAGTCTGTTCCCCTGCTTAGCTCAGGCCAGCTACTTTCATCCAGTTATTTCATCCTACAGGGACTACAATAACTGGTCTATCTACATAGAAGTGATAATAAAGCATGGCTTTTTCACTGAATTTTAGAACATTAATTACATTACATTAATCCTTTTAAGGAATTTTGAAATTTGCTGCGGAAATTTCATCCAATGAGTCTATACCATGCTAAAAACCCAGCATTTGGTGACTCTGGGTAGTATCTAATGTTAGAATCACATTGAATAATCATTGCTTGCCTATTTTCAAAATAGTAATGTAAAGCATTAATTACCTTTGATTAGATGCAAGAAAGGCACTTGAAAACAATATTATCACATCAATTAAAAACATAGTAATAACTTTACTGTCTTCCATCTGAACTGAGTTTAATTCACTCTCATTCTAGGTTAAATCTGCAGCTCTCAATAAACCCTCATACAGATTAATTCTGGCTGAATCCTGTTTTGATTAAGAAAAGTGTATCAAGCTCTAAAACAGGTGAGCTCTGCCTATTAGTAGGTACTGCTGCCATGAGCCAATCATTGTGTGCTTTAATAGCATAGGGATAAACTCAGAACCACAACATTAGATTACTAGTTGAAAGAAAGATGAAAATGTTCAACTAAAACCAGAATATTTCAGCAGAATTAAAGTATTTTCTTAACACTCACTATCTGCTACTGATCTTTGCTGGGTTTTTTTTCAACTTTATCTGATACGGCATTAGTTGGTGTCATTTCCCATGTCACTGTTATAATCCAGCCTGAAGTGCAATTAGATGTTGGCCTAATATACTGTAGCGGTATGTTGTAAGTATCATACTGGTTTGACAAAGTCTATGTCAATATGAATTCAAAATATTTGTCCTTTGAGAGGATATGCACTTTCTCTTAACAACTAACTACTCAAAGAACCCAGCTGGCTTTCACTTATGTAGGTATGTTTTGCCTCCCTCTGTGAGAATGCAATTATGTAGATTAAGCTAGTCTCTAGACGTTGTTCAACTTGTGTTCATGGTTTCTTTGCTCTTTCCCATTCACAGTTTCAATGGTCTCTGAAGTAGTGATGGTTACTTCCCAATAGGGTGACTGTGCTTCTTTTCAGGAGAAAAACGTCAATATTTCTGAGATAATGTCAAAACAAGTAATATTTTTTTCCTCAGATTTGGTGCACTTTCGCAGAAATTCATGATACTTTGGAAGTCTGCAAATGCAGCTGACCATTTAGAGCACACCTTCTACTTCACGTTTAACCAAAAGAAATACAGTCTGTGCATCTGAAAGAAATTCCCCTGTGCTGAGAACTGAAAAAGAGGATGTGGTAACAAGTGGGAGATTCATTTCAGGGGTACATGCCGGAACTGAACTAAAGCAGTAGCACAGATGAGCTCAGAGGCTCATCTCTTTCTATTATTGTTTATTCTGAACAGACTCAACAAACAGTAAACCACCTCTGCCTTGTGGAAGGAAAAAGAGAAACATTTAGAGAGAGGATTAAAAATGGAGACATGAAAGGTGGGTCAGCAAGGAAGAGCCAGAATAAGGGAAAGAAGGACTCCCCTTCTTATAATTGTGGGTTGTTGGGGTTTTTTCAAACAACAAAAATAAATAAATAGAAATGAGTAATAAATTAATAGTGATTAAAGTCAAAATCTTTTGGAAAAATAAAAATCAAGAGCCCACTGCTACTGAAGGTATGCTGGAAGAAATTTCTCTTACTGGTCATTTGATGCATTGGAACATTATTTTCTGCTGATCCTAATGAGTCTCTCATACAAAAGTAATCTAAGGGGGCACAGCAATGCTTGCTTCATGTGTGAAGGAAAAATGGCGACAATAAAACCTTCTTTCTGAACTGGGTTCCATGTCTGTCCAACGCCTATCTAGGGAACAAAAAGCAAAATTACTTTCTCCAGGATCGTGATAATCAACAAGTGTTTTCCTTAGCCTTCTTGTAAGTTAAAATACTTCCCTTTAGTACCTTTAAACAAAGTCTTGTCTCTCATTTTCTGACATCCATTCCAGAAGTACAGAACAGAGAGGATAAAGATTTAATCCATTTTAGGCTTCTTTCAAATCTAGTTCAGGGTCAAAATTCAATTTAATGAAAAGTAAAAGCTTATGAGAAGTTAACTTGTTAAATGCTTTACTCCTCGCCCTCCCTTGTTCTTCACTGAACCTTCCATTGCTCAGCACTCCTCAAGTCAAGGCATTTAAAGCTCTGTTTTCAGCAGATTACCAGGACACATACTTATTCACAGATGCTTAAGGATGCTTTCTTGTTGAACTTAATGGTGTTTATCCTGGAAGAATACTTGTGGGTTTTTTCTTTAACATAGCATAGTCATACTACCTCTTCTTCTTCCTTCTAGGGGAAAAAAAGGGCAATATGATTTCTACTGTTAAAATCTTTTGATGTCATCATTGCTACACAGATCTGAAAGTTTATATCGGTTTTCAGAGCTGCCTGTGATATTATTGAATAGTTGCTGTAAAAGATGGTGTTTTCCTGAAATGTTTGATGCAGGTTTTTCACACACCTATGATTTTAACAAATGATTGCAAGGAAAAACAACAACAAAAAAAATAGCTCTGTAAAATGAAAAAAACCCAAACCTTATGCAGACAATCTGACCTACGTAACACTCAGAGTTCAAGTGCATGCAAGATGCAGTATAGAAGACAATTATATTTCCAGGGTAAAAGCTAGGGTAATGTTGAGAGTACACACATTCTGCTTCCTCTCCAGAACATTATCAAAACCAAAAAGTGACTGGAAATGTAATATCCAATGTAGACTATGTTTTATCAATACAGTCTGAATTTTTTCCACTTCATGTTTACATCTCATACAAACTTGGCAGATATCTGTTGGCAGCTTGAAAGTGAATTGACAGTTTGCTCACTTTTTTTTTATTTCTTCAGGCATATATGTATTTTTGCTGCTCATCTCTTTTAATTTTCATCCAGAATTGTTCATCTCTGAGTTTGCTCTTGTTCTCCTCATGCTGTTACTGAATAAGGTGTGAATTTTCAGGAACTTGACAATAGCATAGTGAGTGGAAAGGAAATTATAGAATGACCAGGTGCAAAGAAAGGTGTATCTCAGAATTACTATTTTTAACATTTCTATTTTGGGCTTTCTCCCCCAGGCTAGGGGAGAGGAAGGAAAGAAAAAAAAATTGATTTAACAACAGCTGTTTTTTAGGGGAATGTATTAAAGTAACTATGTTTTTTTGCAGTTGCAGAATCATGTAGGCAAGGTCCATAACTTATGTTGAAGAGTGCTGAAAAGCAATAGAAGAGCAGTGAGGAGATGCAATTTGCTATTTGTATGACTAATGCATGAAATATTTGTTTCCCCGCAGCTCATTTGTGCCCCTTNGCCTATCTAGGGAACAAAAAGCAAAATTACTTTCTCCAGGATCGTGATAATCAACAAGTGTTTTCCTTAGCCTTCTTGTAAGTTAAAATACTTCCCTTTAGTACCTTTAAACAAAGTCTTGTCTCTCATTTTCTGACATCCATTCCAGAAGTACAGAACAGAGAGGATAAAGATTTAATCCATTTTAGGCTTCTTTCAAATCTAGTTCAGGGTCAAAATTCAATTTAATGAAAAGTAAAAGCTTATGAGAAGTTAACTTGTTAAATGCTTTACTCCTCGCCCTCCCTTGTTCTTCACTGAACCTTCCATTGCTCAGCACTCCTCAAGTCAAGGCATTTAAAGCTCTGTTTTCAGCAGATTACCAGGACACATACTTATTCACAGATGCTTAAGGATGCTTTCTTGTTGAACTTAATGGTGTTTATCCTGGGAGAATACTTGTGGGTTTTTTCTTTAACATAGCATAGTCATACTACCTCTTCTTCTTCCTTCTAGGGGAAAAAAAGGGCAATATGATTTCTACTGTTAAAATCTTTTGATGTCATCATTGCTACACAGATCTGACAGTTTATATCGGTTTTCAGAGCTGCCTGTGATATTATTGAATAGTTGCTGTAAAAGATGGTGTTTTCCTGAAATGTTTGATGCAGGTTTTTCACACACCTATGATTTTAACAAATGATTGCAAGGAAAAACAACAACAAAAAAAATAGCTCTGTAAAATGAAAAAAACCCAAACCTTATGCAGACAATCTGACCTACGTAACACTCAGAGTTCAAGTGCATGCAAGATGCAGTATAGAAGACAATTATATTTCCAGGGTAAAAGCTAGGGTAATGTTGAGAGTACACACATTCTGCTTCCTCTCCAGAACATTATCAAAACCAAAAAGTGACTGGAAATGTAATATCCAATGTAGACTATGTTTTATCAATACAGTCTGAATTTTTTCCACTTCATGTTTACATCTCATACAAACTTGGCAGATATCTGTTGGCAGCTTGAAAGTGAATTGACAGTTTGCTCACTTTTTTTTTATTTCTTCAGGCATATATGTATTTTTGCTGCTCATCTCTTTTAATTTTCATCCAGAATTGTTCATCTCTGAGTTTGCTCTTGTTCTCCTCATGCTGTTACTGAATAAGGTGTGAATTTTCAGGAACTTGACAATAGCATAGTGAGTGGAAAGGAAATTATAGAATGACCAGGTGCAAAGAAAGGTGTATCTCAGAATTACTATTTTTAACATTTCTATTTTGGGCTTTCTCCCCCAGGCTAGGGGAGAGGAAGGAAAGAAAAAAAAATTGATTTAACAACAGCTGTTTTTTAGGGGAATGTATTAAAGTAACTATGTTTTTTTGCAGTTGCAGAATCATGTAGGCAAGGTCCATAACTTATGTTGAAGAGTGCTGAAAAGCAATAGAAGAGCAGTGAGGAGATGCAATTTGCTATTTGTATGACTAATGCATGAAATATTTGTTTCCCCGCAGCTCATTTGTGCCCCTTGAAGCAACAGAATTTGTTGGCTAGCTATGTGCAGAGCTTCTTAGGTGGGAAGAGACAAGCAGTGGCAACAATCAGCCTCCCAAAATTCCAATAAAATAGTTTTATTTCAAAAAGAAAGGGAAAAATAGCAAACAAACTAGGAAGAAGTGCTCTTTATGGTAGATATAAGATATAACCAACATTGTTTTGGAAGCAAATCTTGTGAAAAAACTCCAGTGTTTTTCTAACAAGACACAATTACTTTATTATCTTTTTTTTTCTTGTAAAGATTTTTTGGTGTAAAACCAAATCTTTTTCTGTTCTCAAGAATAAAAAAAACAAACAAACAGAGTTTTCTTAAGTCTGAAAGAGCAAGAGCAAACTTACAGGGATGTTTCAGCCCCTTAAGAAATCCACTACCTCATGCTAGAAATTTTAATTTGAGGACTTGGATATTTATATCACTGTAGCACTAGTCTTAGCCACCTAGAACTCACTTTCTAAGGATGTAAGTGCAAACAAATAATCTTTTCATTTTGATGGAGCAGCTAAACCTGAAAACTGTTTTCAAGCACATTAAAGACAGGAAGGAATCTTCATGGCTTCAGCCAGGGATAGTCACACATGACCAATTTAAACTTCAATGATTATATGACTGGTCTGGTAGATGGGGGAGAACGGTGGATATTATCTACCTGGACTTCAGTAAGGCCTTTGAGACTGTCTCTCATATGATCCTCATAGTGAAACTGTTGAAGTAACAGGCTGGATGAGCAGACGGTGAGGTGGACTGAAAACTATCTGGATGGCTGGGCGCAGATGGTGGTGACCAGTGTTATGAAGTCTAGTTGGAGCCTAGTAACTAGCAGCATAACCCAGGAGTCAATATTGTGTCCAGTCCTTTTCAACATCTTCATCAATGATCTGTATGACTGGGCAGGGTGTACTTCAGCAAGTTTATGGATGACACAAAACTGGGAAAAGTGGCTGGTAGGCCCAAGGGCTGTGCTTCTATCCAGAGGGACCTCAACAGGCTGGGAGAAATGGGTTGACAGGAACCTCATGAGGTTCAGCAAGTGAAAGCCCAAAGTCCCGCACCTGGGGAGGTAAAAATCCAGACACTAATACATGCTGGAGATCACCCAGCTGGAAAGCAGTCTGGCAAAAAAAGGACCTGGAGTTCCTGGTGGTCACCAAGTTGAACACGAGCCATCAAAGTGCACTTGCAGGAAGTAAGGTTAGAGGTATCCTGGGTTGTAGATTCTCCACCCTTGGAGTTTGTGAGAGACTAAACTGTGGGACATTTGTCTCGAAGATTGCTTGGAAACTGAACTGTGCCCACCACTGGCATTGCATGGTGAAGCCAGTCTGGTGTGGTGTGAAGACTGCCACCATGTGCTGAGACAAGAGCAGTTCACCACGAAGGAGCATGTAGCAAGCACGTGTACCCCATGAGCACGTTTGAGAGGGGGTGCTGGATGTGTGGGATGTGTTGGATGTGCTGCTGCCATGGAAACCCTCGACCCAAAGGACTTTCTCCAGACCATCTATAAAAGCCCACAGGAAAGTGCCCCTGAATGGTGCATGGTCTGTGTGTTTTGGTGTGAGTGTATTTTGTGTCATTTGTGTGTGGGGAGGCATATGAGCAGAGGTGTGATCGTATATGTGTGCACAAAGGCGTGTGTTCATTGTCCAAGACCTATGGATACTCAGAGTGTTGCAGGAACTTGGATGGAAACTGTTTATTGCCTCTCTGTCCCGACTTCTTGCTTAATTTCTACCTTTTATTCTACTCTTTCCTATCGCTTTTACATTTTATTGTTGTTAATAAAGTTGGTTCAGGTGTACGGTATCTGACCTCATTTGATCTTAATCTCACTCCTGGGATTGCTTCAAAACCTACCCAAGTTGTTCAAAAGTCATCTGGACACAGTACTGGACAACTGACTTTAAATGGTCCTGCTTGAACAGGAGAGTTTGACCAGATGACCGCTAGAGGTCCCTTCCAACCTCAACCATTCTCTGATTCTGTGATTCTGTGATTCCATGATTCAGTTTTGAAAACCAATGTTAAGTGTCGACATCCAAGTTTATCCTCTGCTCTGTGAGTCCTCCTGAGGTGATTAAAAAACACTAAAAATTAGTGGTTCACCAGGCAGCCCATGGTTTGTATGTCTTCTCCACAGCAGTGACATGGAAAACACACAGAAAGGTATCCCCGTGTTCTGCCTAAATCTTTTACTCTTTTCTTTCCCATACATTGTAAAAAGTAAATCTAAAAAAGATAAATGATTGTTCAAATTCATCTTTGTATTAGATAGCAAGGGTGTTTTTAAGTAGCTGGTAAGTTCCTGTATGTAGACCTATATCTGTTACTTTATCTGTTAGAAAGATGATATCATATAGACAGAACAGCAATACTTGTTAAGTAAGCACATGTAAAATTACTATCCTTAACAATGAAAAAAACCAAAAAACTTCAGTCTTTTATAGCTTTTTTAATCCTACAGTCTGAATTTTATTATTGGGAGCATGTGAAAAGAGAAGTAATATCTGCTAGACATTTCTAAGACAAGAGCGGAAATAATTGGTTGCCCCCTTGTAGTTCTACTCTTAGTTTATATCTCCAAAATAATATAAAACCCCTAGCATGAATTATGGATAGAGTAGGGATTTGGCAGCTATTCTGCTGGGACAGAGTACCTCCCATATGGAGACAGGCTGAGAGAGCTGGGGTTGTTCAACTTGGTGAAGTGAAGGCTCTGGGGAGAACTTCTAACAGACTTCCAGTACTTAAAAGGGGTTACAGGAGAGATGGGGAGGAACTCTTGATCAGGGAGTGGAGTGATAGCACAAGGGATAATGGCCTTAAGCTGAGAGACGGTAGATTTAGACTAGATATTAGGAAGAATTTTTTTACTGTGAGAGAGGTGAGACACTGGAACAGATTGCCCAGAGAAGTCCCCATCCTTGGAGGTGTTCACGGCCAGGGTGGATGAGACTTTGAGCAACCTCGTCTAGTGGGAGATGTCTCTGCCCATGGCAAGTGGGTTGGAACTCGATGATCTTTAAGATCCTTCCCAACCTTAACCATTCTGTGATTTTTATGATTCTGTTATAAAACGCTTTGAAAATCTGTGGATGACCAGATATTTACAACTCTTCTGTAACCAGCACTCATGGGTTACAGCTCAGAATTTGACCCAAAGCCTAGAGTAAAAAAGTGGGTTTTGAGAGTCTATAGCTGTCCTGTCATTCACTAGATAGCTTACTTCTGCTGATCAACTCTTTCAAGAAAAGGAAAGTTTAAAATTATAGGTGAAAAAATGATTTTTGATAGACCACAAACATCCATACTCCACCACTCCAAGTCATGTTGTCTATATATGTCTTCTGTCTTGTAGGCTTTACTTCCCATTCTTGTAGGTCATTATTTCTAAGGGTGGCATGAAAGGTTTTGTGTTATAAATATGTGTAAATATTTATTATTTGTGTCTGCAGCTCTGCCCTGTTTCCAAGATAATCTTCAATTTTTCTCAGTCTCCCTTTTTATTTCCCAAAAGAAGTTCTCTTATACTCTGTTTCCTAGTGCTATCTTCCTATTTGTATCACCTCAGGATATTCTTGCTCTGTATTGATTGGATTTTCCTGTTATATAGGTTTAGGGAGAATCACTTAATGTACACAACATTTTTAAATCTTTGGGTTAGGCTGCAGGGGAGATTTGTATCAACAGAGTACATGCCAGAACCAACTTTTCTTATGTAAGATATGGTTTTCTCTGAAACCAGTGAAAATATGGTGTCTGAGATATACTGCTGTATCTAAATATGAGAGAGGAGAAGGGATGAATTAAATAACACTCTGACAAATCAGGAAAATATTTACTGAATTTACTAGAGTGCTGCACACTGTTAATATGAGTAATTTTGTGACAAGAAAGCTTTGACATAAATTAAAGACCTTGAGGAGACAAATTCTACTCCAACCTGTTCCTGGTTGTGGAATTTCACAAAATTAGGGTATACATGTAGATAAGTTCTCAGAAAGATTTTGGTAATCTTCACAGCTGAAGTTTTCATATCACATGCAATAAGATACCATGAAGGATATATTTTCTTCTTTACTAAACAAAATATCAGGTTAAAAACCAAGGAAGTACACTAATGTCACAAAACGTTCTATGTTACTTTGTAGAATGTTTACTGTATTTTCTATGTTTTGAATTTTGGAAGCAGGGATAAACATACCTCATATTATAGAGGGATCTTTTCTGGATTTGAAAGTTGTATAAGCATGTGGTTTTGAACTAAGTAAGAAACTTACCTACAGTGTTAATCTTGCAATAGTTGTGTTTCTCCCCTACAAAGCAGGAAAAAGAAACAGCAGAAAGAGACTGAGATAATGCACTTTAAAACCCTATGATGATATCAGTCTCTGGTGTCCTTTCCTGACATCATCCTAAATGACGCAAACTTCACCACTGCCCCCCTTTTATTTTGTCTTCTAGATAGTGTACTTTTATTCCATCAATTATTACTTATCTGACCTCTTTACATATAAATATGTGGCTATTTTTGCTGTTGTGATGAATTCAAACATTCTTTGGTTACCCTTGCTAGCTCCTGAATATAATGGAGTTGTTAATAAGTTATTGCATATTTTTTCCATGTTTTCACTGGAACTTATCACAGAAACACATAAAATGATATACAATAACTGGAAACAGTGAGCATGCAGGTGAATTAGGAAATTTTTCTTTCTAGGAGAGATCTTCATTACAATCACTTTCAGTTGTCTGATAACAACTAAGTTAATGCTTTCTCAGAAATTATGGAAGCCAGACAAAAACAGCTGTGTGTACAGTTTCTTCTTCCAACCCTCTTCCAACCTGAGGGTTTTTTATTTTACAGAGCAAAAAGGAACATTTATGATCATTCAGGGTCCCGTGAAAAAGGTATGGCTAACAGCATAGTCTGATGATGCTCAATGAAATTTATCTGTGCAAGCTGAAATAGCTGATTTTATGACAAAGAAAACTTTTCAAGGCTGTTGCAAAAACAGAGTTGTTCTGACAACTCTAGTAAGATCAGAGATAATAAAGTCTTCCTGTTTAAAAGTTAAAATACTTTGTCATATTTTTGAGGAATACAGCATTAATTATGTTACTATGCAACATTTCTGGCTAAGAATTACTATTTTTTGGGTTGTATTAACGACCTCAGATTTTAATAGCAGGGCAGAACTAATTGCTGTTATCAGGAAATTTAATCTGCTTAACACAAAACCTAACATTTTGACATGCATTCCACCATCAGAACTATATATTTTCATTACATAGAGCTTATCTATCTGAAGAACATCCAAAATTTTTCAGATATTTCAAATTATGTATAATTCTTTATGCACTTCAGTAAGTTGAATCTGCAGATCAACATTCTAATGATAAAAACTTTGAACATTGTATCAATTTATCAAGCAACAATTTTAAGCAATTTTATAGATAAATTATTATCCTCTATTAATATTGATTATATGGAAATTATTTTGCCTTTTTTTTTTTTTTTTTTTGACAGTAGACCAAGAAGACAAGTCTAACATTTCTTATGGATGGTAACTTTTCTGGTCTTTGAAACATTCTTATAATTCTGAGTCTTTCATAACTTTCAGAATATTTTTGCATGGAGATCCCTGAAGACAAACAGTTATCTTGACATGGACCTGTTGGAGTGGGTCTAGAGGAGGGCCATGAAGATGATCAGAGGGCTGGAATACCTCCCCTGTGAGGACAGCTGAGAGAGTTGGGGTTGCTCAGCTTGAAGAAGAGAAGACTCAGCGGAGACCTGATTGTGGCCTTTCAGTACCTAAAGGGGGTTTATAAGAAAGATGGGGATAAACTTTTTAACAAGGACTGTAGCAATAGGAAAAAGGGTGATGGTTTTAAACTGAAAGAGGAGAGATTTAGACTAGATATAAGGAAGAAATATTCTATGCTTAGGTTGGTGAAATACTGGAACAGGTTGCCCAGGAAGGTGGTAGATGCTCTGTCACTGGAAACTTTCAAGGTCAGGCTGGATGGGGCTCTGGGCAACCTGACCTAGTGGAATGTGTCCCTGCTTACTGCAGGGGGGTTGGACTAGATGACATCCATGGTGCCTTTCAACTCAAACTATTCTATGATTCTATGTATTTAAAGAACATAGAATTGCCACATACCTATTTGTATATTCAAGAATGCTACCAAATCCTGTCTCCTATAGTGTCATAGTAACCCTTTTATATGTTTGCAACAGTACAAAATAAGCGAAAATTTTTCATGCTGGTTCTTTGACATAAACAGACCTTTATTTTTAAAGCGTTGGAATGAAAACAAAAAATGTTTATGTACACTGCCATAATTTGCATGCTTATTTCAGCAGGTGAGGTTTGTGATGCCAGTGATAAACCTTACATGTCTGCACTGTACCTTAATTCACTGATCATAAAAAAACAACCTTATGACAGAGACACTAAAAATTCTAGTTGTTTCCGTCCATGAAGAACAAAGTAACAGTCATGTGAAAAAAAAAAATACATGTGAATATCTTGGATGTTCTGTACTCCTTGAAGGACCAGTGAAACTGCAAAGTCTTGGGTCTGTCTGCTTCATCTGATAACCTTTGTAACATTCATGAGGACTGGCTAATTATGTAGTACATACATAGCTCTGAGCAGTCTCAAAGAAAGCAGAAATAAGTAGATTATTTCCCAAAACACCTGTTCACAAGATGGTCCTCCTAAAACTACTTTTCATTGTGCCAGTGTTTTCTGTTTTAATTTTTAATTTTAGGCTGCCTTGGAAATGAAAATAAACTGGATTTGACACAAGTTAAAGAGAGAGAGAAACTGAAGACTGTGATTAGCATATGTTATAAATATAATATTTTAAGGAACTTCAAAGATTGGCATAAAAATTTATCTTTGGACACAGTTTGCATTATGACTTCCAAAAAATATATATGAATTTTGTGACTAATCAGTAATTCCTCTACTGATAACAAGTTTCTTAATCAGAAATAAGTTTTTTAAAAAAATTCAAAAGAGTTCAAGAAAAAGAGAGCAGAACATTTTTGTATTCAAATCATCAGAGTGACAAAATTCCAGAGCATTATTTATGAACAGTAAACTTTGCAGAATTCAGGCAAAATAATAAGATTAAATTAAATTTAATAATTATATTTTACCATACGTAAAATAAAAGATGAACATGATATAAATACAACAAGAAAGCTTCTATAGATGAAGTA
>VZTO01017044.1:29673-39811 GCA_013400615.1 Syrrhaptes paradoxus | reverse complement strand
GGATGTAACTGTGAGGTTTATTGTAGGTGTTGAATAATAGATTAACACTTTCAGAATCGGGGGAAATGCATGAGTAGGATTAACGTGATCACTTGAGGGGTGCTGACAAATATTAGTTAAAAGAAAATAAATTAGTGGATGGCAATGATATGTGAAGTAGTGGGCTCGAGATCTATAGGAAGCAGATAGCCCTGTATAAAGGGAAACTCCTTTTGGCTGTTTTAGTCATGCCACTAAATCCCCCCACATTTGGGAATACAGAGCATGTTGTTTCTGTTTTTGCAGGATCCTGACGGGGAGCATGCCAGGAGAGCAATGCAGAAGGTCATGGCAGCTGGCGGGATGGGTATTGGTCCAGGCCCGGGCGGCCCCGGCATGATCAATATCCCGCCCAGTATCCTCAACAATCCCAACATACCCAATGAGATCATCCATGCCTTGCAGGCAGGGAGGCTTGGGAGCACTGTCTTTGTTGCAAATGTAAGTGCTGTGTAATGTGTGAGGAGAATATCTGGGTCTTAACTGACCTGAATGTTGCATTGCTCTCTGTAGGATTCTTTATTTCAGTTGTATCCTAACTCTGTGAAAACGCTTTGTTTATTAAGATTGCTGATATTGGAAATGGAAATGTAAGAACACTGAAGCTGGTTTTTGATGGCAATCTTTCTCATGCTTCCAATATCACTTGTCTTCCAGTTGGATTACAAGGTTGGTTGGAAGAAACTGAAAGAAGTATTCAGCATGGCCGGTGTTGTGGTGCGGGCAGACATCCTAGAAGATAAAGATGGCAAAAGTCGTGGGATCGGCACTGTCACTTTTGAGCAAGCCATAGAGGCTGTTCAGGCTATATGTATCCTTGAAGAGCACCTTGGTTAACAAAGCAGGATGAAAACGTAAATTGTAGAATTACAAGTGAGGGTATCGCCACGTCAGAGGAAGATGAGCCATTGCGGTGGATAGGAAATGTAAGGAAAACTGAAAAAGAGAAAGTCCGTCTTGAAATAATTTGTGCTGTTTGCTCACAATCATTAGCAGAGTATATTCTCTTTCCCATGAGGATATATGTTTCTATCCCAAATAGTAATTTTCTATCTCTAGGTTGTTAGCTAGTATTAAAATGCAATTTGAGAGAAAAAAAATGCCTTTAAATTCCTGTGGTGGAGGTAAGAGGAATGCACCAAATCCATTTGCAATGTAAGGTGTGTTGACCTAGTGTGTTCCTCTGTTCCCTGTATCCTTAGACTCTGCAAGCGATGGTTTGCTCCACAGCAATCTACAAAAACTGAACAACAACAGAGTACAGACACTCCGGTGTGCATGGCCTCTCAACCTGGGGCTAGAGTGTGGAAAGGAGGAAAATACTTCCCTCTTTCCCCTCCCAAAGTTCCTCTTTTTAGTTGAATGTTAATTCAATTCTGCATGTGCACCTAAGAAGTTAAGCCTTGTAGGAGCAAGACATGGTTCACTAGAGTGAATTTGTTGATTTGGGAATGTTGAGAACTTTGGCATGTTTTCTCCTGTTTTAAATGCCCAGACTGATGAAACATTTCAACGCCTAGGCTGGTTTGGAGTCACATTTTGAGTGATCTCTTAATGAACTTAATTGTAACCAGAAGAGTATTTTTAACTCATGTTTTAATTTTAAAAAGCCATTCTGGGAATATTCAGTTATTTGGATTTCAAAGCTTTTTAGTTTTGGAGAAGGCAGAAGGATTTTTGGTCATCTATGAATGATAGCTCAGGAAGTACCCTGGGGGGCTGTGGGTTTTTGGCTGGGTGTTCATACTCTGCGTCAGCGCTTAAAGCTTTAAGACTTTGTGTTGTTCTAGCATTTGAACAATGATCCTTAATGAAACCATAGCCATGTTTAATGGGCAGCTGCTGTTCGACAGACCGATGCATGTAAAAATGGTAAGTACATCCCAGTTCTTACTGCTTTTTGAACTGGTCATTGTGCTCCTGATTTCAGATGATGTGTGGTTTCAAGGTTGGGTCAAAATACAGGGGGGGAAATGGGTGACTTGCCTAATTCCTAGTGATGTCTGCTCACGCCGTCGGGGAAGGTTAATTCTGATTGTTTTGCTAAAAGACAATCATAAGTCCAGTGAAGATTGCTTTAGCTTTAAGTGTCTGTGTTTAAGGGAAGAAATAATTTCTTACTTTTCTCACAAAATTGTGTTTAGGACGAACGAGCCTTTCCCAAAGGAGATTTCTTTCCTCCAGAGCGACCCCAACAACTACCTCGTAAGTATCTCCTGCATGACTGAACATGTTGGTTTTTATTTTACTGTCCAGCAACTGCAGCCCAATCCCAGCCCCAGTAAGACTGATTCAAATTTTGGAAACTGGGACCCAAACGGTCTGAACAATGTAAGAGGGGAAAATAGTGAAGAAGAGCTGCTCAGTCTTGCTTTTTTCTTTGGATACTTCTTTCAGCTCATAGCTAGAAGCTTGTCTTAAAACAGTATCCCCTTCATGTTCTCAAGGCTTCCAGATCTCTTAATTGCAATTCAGAGACCCCCGATGCCTTGTAAAATTACTGTTAACAGCGGGATTTAATGGAAACTTAATTAATCAGTCAATAGGGAGAATTGTGCCTCCTTTTACGTGGCACTATTCTGGGTATCTGATTTTTTTTTTTTCCTTCAATCGAAAGGACTGAGCTGAGGACCTGACAATCTTCCAGGTCTTCCAGAATCTTCCAGAATCCCTTAATTAATTCGGTTTTCTGTGTATCTGTGGAAGCCTTATTCAGCAGAAGTTTCAATCATGGTTTTTGTTGCTGCCTTGACTTTCTATAATGGTCTGCTTCTTTTTCAAGAGAAAGCCATTGGGTTCCAGTTTAATTATCTTCGTATAAAACTCAGCAAGTAACAAATGAAGCCTGTTTCTTGGCCTTTACTGGGGCAGGGAAGGGCTATTTTGTGTTGGTTTAAAACAAGCTTCAACACTTTTTTGTTTATTATGTTGAGCTGTAAATGAGGAGGTCGCTTTCTCGGAGGGAAAGAATGCCGTTAAGCTGTTGTTTGATAAAAGTGCAAGCAGAAAAACTCCTCCTTTCTGGTTAACTCTAAGGAAAATACGAGGGCTTTTTCTTCTTTCTTTGGACTGGGGAATCCTTGAATTCATTTGGGTACAGAAAGATTCAAAATTATGCCTGGGAATGATATATACTTTGTTTGCTCAGACAAGAGGCTGGCTGTGTGCTCTGAATTCTATAGGTGGCTATCATAACGATAGGTTAAACTTTGTAATTAAATTCTTACCTACAAGGGAAGAACCTTGGCAAAGGTGGAAATAAGCCATTTGTCAATCAAGGGTGATATTGTGCAAAGGTTAGAAGATCTTTATACTAAATTGCCCACTTTATTCTCCTTAGATTGCACAAAATAAGCAGTGTTCTAGCCAGTTATTTTTCAGGAGTCAGCTTAAAACCAACCAAACAAGCAAGTTTTCTCAGTAATAAGATAGAAAATGGATTATGAGGAAAAAAAAAATAAATTCAGATAGTTTTTAGTATATTTCAAGACACATCTACTCTGGATTTACTATACACTTTCATGCTTTAAGTACACACCCCAAAGTGGGAACACAGCAAGCTTTTTGGAGAATGGAAGTCAATTACTTAAGAATAAAACTTGCTGTTTTGTCAAACTATGGAAAGAAGGCTTTTTTGATATCTGAATATTTTCTTCAGATGGTCTTGGTGGTATTGGCATGGGATTAGGACCTGGAGGTCAACCTATTGATGCAAATCATTTAAACAAAGGCATGGGAATGGGCAACATGGGACCTGGAGGTAAGAAGATTACTCCTATGCTTTTGTTTCATGAGAGCTTTAAGCTATGTAGAAGGTAGATAGCTTTGTTTTACCTACACAAAAAAGTTGAAGTGTATTAGGAGTGTTAAAACCAAATGAGTTTTTGTTGAGCGTGATAATGAAAACTTAAATTTAACCAACTGCTCCATTTTTTTTTTTTTTCCACTGTGGTCAAGGCACAGCTCTCATTTTCTGACTCTTGAGCATGAGCAGCAGACACTGCAAAATACACACAAAACTTTTCAAACCATCTGTCACTTTGAACACTTAATTAGTGGGCTTGCAAATCTTTGTTTAGGACATGTTTAAATAGCACAAGTTTTTAAAGAGCCACCTAAAAAGTAGCACACATTCAGCTTTCAATTTATAAATGCCTATGGGTTTTTTCCCCTTTGCTGCTTTATTTTCTGAGAAGGAATTTTGCAATCTACTCGGAGTTATGCCGTGTAAGCTCTTCAGTCCAAGCAGTGGGTGTGTTGTATGGTTGTTATTTCTACAGCCAGCCTAATGGCTGAACTTGTGTAGAATGACATCTGCTATATAAAGCTTTCTCTTTTATTTTGAGGAATGGGAATGGAAGGCATGGGCTTTGGAATGAATAAAATGGGAGGTAAGCTGTGTTTTTTGACATGTATATAGCTTGGGCTTTGTGAACAGCGTGTAAACTTAGCCATATATGTCTAGCAGGCATTTGTGTTCCTTGAAATTGTCACCAATATAATATCTTCTTCCTTTTTGAGGACTAATAAAACTGTTGTAGCTGTATGGAGAAGGGTTACACCTCAGATACAACAAAAACCTTGCTCATGTTTTGTGACTTGTTAAAACTGCCCCGATTTAGGAGATACGGTTCTAGCAAATTCTGACCAGATCTGATGTTGTGAATGTTCTGTCAAAGCAGGTTATGTGGGTGATGTGTTAAGTTGAAACGTGTGCTAAAGGATCTCTGTAAAATATTTTCTTCTAGGAATGGAAGGTCCTTTTGGCGCCATGGAAAACATCGGTCGCTTCCCAGCTGGAATGAACATGGGCAGGATGAGCGGTAGGCGCTCAGGTTTTGTATATCCAACTCTTGACTAGTGTTTGGTGAAAGTGTGATGCTGGAGAGACTTTCCAGACTGGTCTCAAGACCAGTCTTTTGGTTTTTTTTTATGGTCTCAAGAAGACATGATAAAATGATCAGGAGAACATAATAAAAAAACTTGCCTTGCTGTTAATACAGGCATAATTTCTAGAGATTAAAACATTCTCTCAGGAGTCATTGAGACACCCTGAAGAATGTGTCAACCTTAAATTTTTTTCAGAGATGGATCGTGCCATGGGTGGAGGATTTGAAAGAGAGTTTGGAAGAAATGAAATGGGAATGTCTCGTAGTTTTGGAGAGACCTTGGAGAGAGGAATAGGTAAGTACACCAAGCTGAGTACTTTATTACCCGCTTCTCATAACTGAACTGTACATAAAAATTGTGTGTTTTGTTATAACAAAGCAGACTATATTTTATCTGTATTTGCTGTAATGGTTTGGTTTTGATGGGACTCCTCAGAGCTGTGCAGAAGGCAGATGGATACACTAGATCTGTGGGGCTGTGTAATGGAATTTCAGATGGACAGGAAACCTGACAGTCTTAATACCTTAAATCAGGGAATTTGCTTTCTTTTTCTTGGAGCTCTGGCTCTGAGGCTTGGGCAAGCTTTTCTTGTAAAAGTCTCTCCCTGGCTTAGCAGCAGTGATTGTTGAGTTGTGTGGCAAGGACAATGTGATTTCAATCCTTTTCCAAGATGTGTTTGAACTGTAACTTCAGTTCTTAAATTACTGCTCTTGCTGTGTAATCCTCAGAGTCCTGCACACGAGAGCCAGCAGCTCAGGTTATATTTAAAATACTAATTTTGCCATGTGATCTTCTGATAAGTTTGCATATGCCTTCAAAATTTTCTCCTTTGTTCTTTTTGCAAGGCTTTCCTTGTTTCTTTGTAGAGAAGTTAAGCTCCTTAGCAAAGGGATAAACTTTTCTCCATCCTGACTATAGCATGTGGTGTGAGATGACCGCTCCCCTAAATCATGTGTAGTTGTCATGATGGTCTGTGTAATCAACATAATAAAATATTCCGAATTAAAATCTGCTTCATATTCTGCAGCAACAGAGCACGCAGCATGCAGTTGCTTTTCTGAATGATGATATAACTCAGAGCATTTCAGAAGTGTCATCTTGTGTTAGATTCGTTTGTCCCTGCCTGATTACTGATCCTCTGTGTGTTGTGTTGCAGGTGGTGGAAATGCCAGCATTCCTGGGATTGAGAGGATGGCACCTGGCATTGATCGTATGGGCTCGGGAATAGAAAGAATTCCTTCTGGGATGGGGCACGGGATGGAGAGAGTAGGGTCAGAAATAGATAGGATGGGTCTCGTTTTGGATCGTATGAGCTCCAACGTGGAGCGAATGGGTTCAGGAATCGACCGAATGGCTCCACTGGGGATAGATCACATCGCTCCTAACATCGAAAGGATGGGCCCAGCCATCGAGAGGATGGGTTCTGGCATAGAGAGGATGGGTTCTGGAATCGGCTTCGGTATCGAGAGAATGGGCGCTGCCATCGACCGCGTTGGCACCACGATGGACAGAATGGGCTCAGGCGTAGAGCGCATGGGTTCTGGCATGGAGAGAATGGGGATAGGGATGGAGCGCATGGTCCCTGCTGGAATGGGAACCGGAATGGGGCAGGTGATAGAGAGAATGCCGGCTGGTTTGGATCGCATAGGTGCTGCTCCTATGGAAAGAATAGGAATAGATCGTATGGGTGCTGCTGGCATGGAGAGAATGGGCTTGGAGCGCATTGGAGCCACTAATATGGAAAGAATGGGTCCTGCTATGGGCCAGGGCATGGGAGCAGGCATAGAGCGAATGGGACTTGCGATGGGAAGCAATTTTGAAAGAACAATGGACATGGAACGTGGAAACTTTGCAGGCAATTTTGCAGGCTCCCTTGGAGGAACTGGAGGACCTGCAGCTGGGGTGGCCAGAAAAGCCTGTCAGATATTTGTGAGAAATGTGAGTAGCCTTCTTCCTTCCTCTCTCCTGCACAGATTATGAAATTGATTGGTACTGACATGTTGATCTTGTGTTGCTGCCAAAGGTGGGGTTGGGAGGGTTTTTGTGGGTTGAAGCCGTTCCCTTAACAGGAGAAGAGCTCTCAGCATCTGTAAATGAAGATGTGTTCAGCTCTTGCAGGATGGAAAACAGCTTTTGAAGAGCTGGCGGGGCTTGCAAGTTGTTCAGCAGATCCTCAGTAACGGTCTGTTCTTCTCTTTTTCACAGCTGCCTTTTGATTTTACATGGAAAATGCTGAAAGATAAATTTAATGAATGTGGTAAGTTGTTTTGTCACTGGTAATCTTCCCCAGTTACTCTGAGAACTGAATATGAATTCTAGCAGTACCTCCTGGCTGGATGTGTCCCTGACACTAGTATGTTAACTACAGTTTCACTCGGATTTACTGAAATACTACATCTTTGTGCTGTGAGGATGTTCACCATCCCTGCTGCAGTGTCTGGCCAGTCGATAACCCCGTTAACACATGATTTTTCGAAGCATTTGTTCCCTTTCTCCATCTCAGGGGCTGGGTTTGTTTTGCGGATATAGCCTTTTGGGGTTGAAGAAAGAAGTTCTGAGAGCTCCTGAAAAGCACCTGCAGAGATTCTTTATATCTGAATGAACATAACAGTTTGGGAAAGCTGGCCTTGAAAAAAACAATATTTAAAAAATCTGGCTATGGCTACTGTCTTGAGGTGTGCTGTTCAGCTTTGGGGAGCTTTGTCACGGCAGCGGTTGCTGTGCCCAGACCTTGTGCCCCAGTATCTTGTGCTGCTCATCTGGTGGCAAAACCAAATCCCAGCCTCACCGGTTACGAGTCTGTCGCCAGGCTGGCCAGGGCTTGTTCGCTTGTGCTCTGCTTCATTCACCTACTGATGCTGGTGCTTCAGTGAGAATTGAATTAACTAGTTTGAATTAATTAATCTTCAACCGGGAACACTTCTTTAAAACAATGACCTGGTAAAGTTTCAAAGTAGCTTCTAAAAGTTTACTTTCTGTGGCTTAAGGTAGAAAACTCTGACTTGAGAGAGTCCCGTGGTACCCACCAGGTGAAACAAGACCCTTTCTTTCCTTTTGAAGGTCACGTGCTCTATGCTGATATCAAGATGGAGAACGGGAAGTCGAAAGGATGCGGTGTGGTTAGATTTGAGTCCCCAGAAGTAGCCGAGCGAGCCTGCCGTATGATGAACGGGATACAGCTTCGCGGGAGGGAGATCGACGTGCGAATTGATAGAAATGCTTAAGTAGTTGCCTTTTTAACACTGATACCAGATTTTTGAATTTGTATTTTTCCTCGTTAACCATTTTAATTTGACTGGATGTAAAGGTGTTAAAACGATTCAGTTGCTTTCTGGAGTAATTTTAATTACTTTTTTAACAAATGGATTTCCATTTTACTGTTTTTTGCATTGAAACTGCAATGTGCACAATCTTTTTTTGTAGTTGTGGCATCTCGTTGACATTACAGATGTAAACAGTACGACTTTGATAATAAATGCAAGTTCAAGATTTCAGTCACAGCATCTGTTACTGGCAGCACATCCTCTGCTTGCAAAACTCTCTGTAAACCCAGCTCAGTAAACTTAGAATTTGTATTCTCTTGTGAAGTGTCAAGAAAAAAAAAATATTCCTCTTGGTTGTCAGTTTATAACAGTACGAATCGGTCTTTGTGCTTTTGGCGTGTTTGTCTTCGGGGTACAGGGGGACTCCCCTTTCCTGATGCCCACTCTTAGCAAAAGGCCGGTAGCTTAATTTTTTTTCCAGTGGCAGTGCTGATTTAAAAAAAAAATAAATAAGATTTTCTCTACCTTCAGTTGTGTCAGTGCCATTCTGAAGGCCTGAACTGAAAATAGATTTTAAAACTTTTTTTTTTTTCTCTCCTCTAATTGTGGAGCATTTCAGTGAGCCCCACTGCTCTGAAAATTCACCAACAGCCTTTGTTGCCCAAAGAAAGGCTCAGAAAGCCACTTGAAATATAATCAACTGTGATTATTAAGCTAAAGTTTATTACACTTGTCTTCTGCTGAAAGATCAGCAGATGGTGCCTGGACTCTGCTTTAGATGTTACTGAATTTTGCCCCAAGAGCCAGCGTGGTGTCAGACATCCTAAATGTGGAAGAGTAGCTTGAAATAGCTCTAAAAATTGTTAAGACTGCTTCTGTGTAGGGAAAAAAATCACAACTTGGTCTCTTTAACCTTTTCTCCCCTCTGATCTCCTCCCCATAAGCTTCAAGATCCTGTTCTCTCACCACTGCCTTGGGCATGCTTCAGACTTCTGGCTTTTCGTTTCACCTTTGCTTTCTCCATGAGGAAACTCTCCACGAAGAGGTTCCAGCCCTTTCCTTCAGCCCCTCTGTCCCTTACCCCTCGGTGACACTGACAGAAGTTAGTTGTGGGATAAAACTGCTGACTTAATTCACAATTTATTTATTTTTTTTTAGGTAACAGTTCTTTAATGACGTTTCCTTTTGTGCAGCTGTGCTGATGAAAGGTAAAACTGAAGCAGGGCAGCGTAGGAACCTCAAACCAGCCTCACTATCACACAAAATGCAGCGAGGGGCTCTGCTGCAGCAGGTACCTCCTCTGCAGGGCTGAGCTCTGCTGCAGCAGCTGCATCTTCTGCAGCGATGGGCTCCGTTTGAGCAGCTGCGTCTGCTGTGGCGGTGAGGAGCTCTGCTTCAGAATCAGCTGCAGCACTGAGCTCCTTTTGAATGTTGGCTGCAGCGATAGGCTCTGAGTGGGTATGTCTGCTACGGCCACGAGCCCTGTTTGAGCGGCTATAAGCCCTGTGTGAGTATCGGCTGTGGCCACGAGCTCTGCTTGAGCAGCCACGAGCCCTCTTTGAGCGTTGGATGCGGCCACGAGCCCTGTTTGAGCGGCTATAAGCCCTGTTTGAGCATCGGCTGTGGCCACGAGCTCTGCTTGAGCAGTCATGAGCCCTTTTTGAGCGTTGGCTGTGACCACAAGCCTTGTTTGAGTGTCCACGAGCCCTGTTTGTGCATCGGCTGTGGCTACAAACTCTGCTTGAGCGGCCACGAGCCCTCTTTGAGCGTTGGCTGCGGCCACAAGCCCTGTTTGAGCGTTTGCTGCGGCCAGGAGCCCTCCTTGAGCATCGGCTGCGGGGCTCGCTGCTGCTGGAAGGCCTGGAGGCACACGGTGCCGCCGCCGGGCTGGGAGCCGGGCGCTGGCGCGGTGCTGGCAGAGCAGCCGCAGCCCCCGGGGTTCTGCA
>VZTO01017044.1:4551-29637 GCA_013400615.1 Syrrhaptes paradoxus | reverse complement strand
GGCGGCGGCCCTGGGGGGAGCCGCTGACCGAGGCCCGGGCCGGCTCCGTGGGGCCCGGATCCGCCGTGGGGCTGTGGGGGGGAGGCGGGAGGCAGCGCCGGGCCGTGCTGGCCGCCCCGGGAGGCCCGGTTCGGAGCGGGGGATGCCGTGAGGGGAGCGGGGCCCAGCTGCCTGCTCCCTCCTCTCCCCCTGCCCGGCCGGCCCGGGGCTGCTGAGGGGGGGGCACCGCGGAGGGACTGGCCCGGTCCGGCCCTGCTCTGGGGCTGGGGGAGCGCCGGGGGCGGTGGGAGCCCCTCTCCCCCGTCCGGTGCCCCGGTGTCCCGGCGAGGCTGGGGACAGGCCGGGCAGGCTCAGGCCCGCTCGGTCCCGGAGTTTCCAGAGAGCCCGAAAGGAGCCTCGCTGCTCCACCGACGGGCTCTGGCAAGGTTTAAACTCAAAGACGAGGCTTTGGGCAGCCTGGGCCGGCGGGAGGGGTCCCTGCCCCCCCGGGGGTGGCCCTGGGTGGGCTCTAAGGTCCCTTCCCACCCAAACCCTTCCCGGATCCTGGGAGCTGTCCCCCCGCGCCGGGCAGGTGAGCGGGTGTGCGCTGAACTCAGAGGTTCTGGGTTTAAAAGCCGCTTTGTGGCGTGTCAGGCTTTGACAGCGGCCGATCTTTTGGACCCAAAGTTACACCTGGGAGGAAGCGTTTGTGCTGGGAGCAGCGGTGCCTTCGGTCAGCGCTGCCATCGGCTCAGCGCAGAGGGCAGCCAGCCCCGGCTTTCGTGCTGTTCTTGCAGTTAATACAGATGTTATCACAGCTGGATTGTCCTTTCCTGCTGCACAGCCTGGCCTCGGGGAAGGCAGGAAGGTTTGAAGATGGGCTGTGGAGCGTTGCTGCCTGCATTCCAACTTGATATTTTAAAGTTCAGCTGGTGGATCTGGGGTGTAACTGTAGAGAAGAGGGAGCTGAATTTAAAAGGTGGGAGTTTCAGAAGTGTAGAAACCAGCAAATTAATGTCACGCGTGTCTGTGGGCCCGCAGGGGCAGTTACGCCGTTACTCCATCGCGGCGGTGAACTCGATTCAGGTTGTGGTGTTTGGCGGCACCGTCACTGGAGCCGCAGGACCGGACGGTGCAGCTTCTTACAAAACCTTTCCAACATCGAGGGGCTTGATAAGGCGGTGGACGTTTTATTGTGACCTTGGACACAGAATTAAATGTTCTCGGCTTACGAATTGTTTTCCAAAGCCCGTTTGATTTCTCATGTCCTGCGTGCTAACACCTGCTCTGATGTTTTTATGGCAGAAATGTCTCCTCAGCGGCGTATGGCTCGTGTCCAGAAGATACCCGGCTCCTGTGGTCCTCAGCGGCGCAGCGTACAGGATGAGCGGGCCTGCTCTAGAGATCCATCAGGTTGGTGAGCGGCCGAATTCTTTTATTTCAGGACAAAAGCGGTTCCCAAACAGGGTTCTGATCTACTGGATGTGGATACGTTTCTGAGAAGCTCATGTTTTAGGTTGAAAGTTTCCACTTTTCAGGTTGAAAGTTTCCACTTTTCAGGTTGAAAGTTTCCCCGTTTTAAGATATATTTGATGAACTCAAGGAATTTTGTAGCATCTGAGTCCAAGTGGCAGAGTTCAGGAGCGGGTGCTCTGGGAACATCATCCGCCAAAGCCCTGGCGTTAAGCTTCCTCTGGAGAAGCATCTTTTTTAATCGCTGTGTAGATGTATTTCACAGGGTGTTAGAAATGGGCTGGTTTTGGGGTAAGCTGCTGCTTTTTCAAGGTAGCTGAATGTTTTCCACAACATTTAATACGTTAGAAGTGACCCCGTGCTTGGCTTGAGTAAATCTACGTGCTGGCTTTGATACTTGTTGTAAATCAATGAAATCTCTTTGGATTCTACAACTTGGAATGATTTTCTTCAGTCTAGATGCTACTCTGCTGGAGGAAGAAAGGGGTTTATATCGGGTTTCGTGGAGAACATCAAACAGGAATTGGCAAAAAACAAGGAGATGAAAGAAAGTATTAAAAAATTCCGAGATGAAGCTAAAAAGCTAGAAGAATCTGATGCGCTCCGAGAAGCAAGGAGGAAATACGTGAGTCTTCCTCATGGCTTCCTTTGATGTTTTCCTTGCCCAGCCACTGAGTTCTTACTGTTCTGAATATAAATTGGGATCTCTCTGTTTCGTTCAGCATTTTATAGGAAGTTCTTCTTGGCTGGGAATACTGACTGCTAAATGGATGCTTTAGGGCGGTTTTATTTTTTAGTGGAAGATCTTTCCAGCAGACCCTTACTGAATTTCCCAAATAATGAGCAGATAAAATAATGAGACATTAAATTTAACGTTGGCTGTATTTAAACACTTCTTTTGCATTTTTTGAAGAACTATAGACAGCATTGCTTGTGAAAGTGAAATGCTGATACTGGTTACACGAGTGGCTCCCTCCGATGTAGCTCGTTTTGCCCCCAGTTTCTGTGTTAAATGGATTCTGAGTATCTTCTGTCCTCACATGGCTTTTTTTCTACAGAAAACCATCGAATCCGAAACAGTGAAGACCTCAGAAGTGATTAAAAAGAAACTTGAAGAAATAACTGGAACAGTTAAAGAGGTAAAACGCAGCCATGGAAGAACCTTTCCCTGAGGCAGTTTGTGTGTGTTTGAATTATCCCTCAGTCGTTTTTTCCTGATGAAAGGTGGTTGCTCTTCCAGAGGTGATCGCTATTCTGAATATTTAGGGCCGGAGTCATTAACAAAGTTGCAGCAGTGGTGTACAATAGATTTCTTAGTGGCCAGAGGACAGGCACTGTCCGGTGACTCCTCTCCGATTTGGATGTTGGAGACAGTCCGTATGGTTCTGTGTTGTCTGGCAGTAAAAAAAAGCCTCCAGGTGTTTTTTAGGATGGGACTGAGCCCTGCAGCTTGTGCTCTGTTGCTTTGTTCCTTCTCTGGGTTCATCCAGGCAGCAGATGCGTTGGTGTGATTCGTGTGCTTTGACTTTTACCTCTGGAGGAAATTTCTGAGGAGCCTTCCTGATCGTATTTTGAATGTGTAAAAATGAGGTGCAGGTGACACGTAACTGTGTGTTCACCGTAGGTTTGGTTAATCCCAAATGAAGGATTCCCAAAGAGGAGTAACTCAAAATTTAAGTTTTCCCCTGAAATGACCTTTTCTTTCCTGTTTTGTTTCGTTGCAGAGTTTGGATGAAGTCAGTAAGAGTGATATTGGCCGAAAGATAAAGGAAGGTGTGGAAGAAGCAGCAAAAACAGCAAAACAGTCTGCGGAGTCAGTGACGAAAGGAGGAGAGAAATTAGGCAAGACAGCAGCCTTCAAAGCGATTTCTCAGGTACGTCCGTCCTGTGCCTCCCGAGGACGCAGCGCTGCCGGCACAGCTCGTTAACAGGGCAGTTACGGGCGAGGTTGTGCTGACTGTAAAATTAAACGCCAAACTCTTACAGCAAGATCTTCTGAGCTGCTGGAATAAGCCGATAAATTCAGGAGATGTATTTTGCAGGTCTAGCATTCGCCCAACAGCCCTACAAAAGCGTGAGGCTCGCAGCTGAGCCGCTGCTGAGACGCGTTGCTGGAGGAATCTCTTGCTGTGCTTGTGCAGCAGGGTAGCAAACGTCTTCTGTCTAAGCTTGCGCCTAGAACCTGGGTTTTTTGACCTTTTGGGTGTCTTTGCAGTAGGTTGGTGGTGTCCTGAAGCCTTTCTTCTCCCCTCCTCTTGGAGATTTGATGATTCCTGCTAGGGATCATTCTTCCTTTTATCTGAGGTTTGTCATTCCATCTGCAGCTGCTGGCTGCTGTGCAGGGCTGATAACTCTGCCTCCCTCTGACTTGATTTATTCCGATTTAAACTCCGTAGAGCTTACCCCTTATCAGCCATCAGGTTTGACTGCCTCCAGAGCTTCTAGTATATTGGTTTTTTCTTCAGGTTGATTCAATACAGCCATCGTTTGCTGTCCTAGACTGTTAACTTCTCGAGCAGAAGGGCCGTGGCACCATGTGTTTATCAGTAGATATCAGCAAAGAAGCATTTGCAGAGGAGAATAACCCATGCCCTCTTGTTTTTTTGGGTTTTTTTTCCTTCAGCAGAAATGATTTTCAGTTTCTGGGAAGAGGTGGGGAGAATGGTGAATCAACCTAATTGGGATATTTTCCTTTCAGGGAGTAGAAACCGTTAAGAAGGAAATAGATGAAAGTGTTTTGGGGCAGACGGGTCCTTACAAACGTCCGGAGCGGCTTCGGAAAAGAACAGAATTCTCAGGCGATAGGAATAAAGAGGAACGAATATTTGAAGCTAATGAGTACGTATGGGATATAATTTACGGTGAATATTTCTGTGCATAATTTGATTAAAACTTTACAACTTCACCACGGGTCAGAGCTGGTGCTGAAGGGGGGCTGTGGGGTGAGGTGTGACCTAGGAGAGTAAATTTCCAGCGTAAGTTGATGATCCTGAATCTTCTGATAGTTAAACTGGGCAAAAAAAAGAATTAAATTAGAATTAAATTAAAATTATAAAGTGGGTACGTAATGTTCTGCCGTGAAATTTTGACTTGCGCGTGTGTTTGTGTTCTGGGTTCTAACATCGTGCTGTTGAATGACGTTTGGCGGGACCGAGTCTGAGCTCCTTTGCTCTCTCTGCTCCTTGGTGTCCCCCAAGTCGTGTGGCATCTCTGTGGTGTCATCAGCCTCAGTGACACTGCGTGCTGCAGGGATATTTCTCAGGATATCCTCCTTTTTCCTTGCTTCTAAGCCACTTTTTCACAAGTATTTTGTGCCCTGTCTAGGGAGGCCATGGGCATGGTGCTGCATAAAGACTCCAAATGGTACCAGCAGTGGAAAGATTTCAAGGACAACAACGTCGTCTTCAATCGTAAGTGTCCCAGCGCCAAAGGAGCAGCACATTATTTTCCCTCTTCTCATTCTTGCTGGGTTGGATCTGATGCCATCTGTGCATCTAGTCTCAACATCTTTTGGGTCCTCGCCCTTTTTGCGGTCCTTGCTGCTGCAGGGGGGTGGTGTGAAGGGGGGTGGGCGTAGCTGACAGCGCCGCAGCTTTTCCAAGCTGCTCCATCTGTGTCAGACCCTTCTCCAAGGCACTGGTTTGGATCATTCCCTGCTCCCTGTAGGTACCAAAACCTGAGCTCTGCTCTTTTTTTCTATTTTTTCCAAGTCAGATCCCCTCTGGCTCTGGGAAGAGGCCAGGACGTACATAGTGCTTGTCACCAGGGAGGGGACAGGCAGATCTCTTCTGCCTTGAGCTTATAACGAGGAAAAATCTCATCTTCAGTGCGCTGGTTTCTGTTCTCATCTGCTTGGAATGTGTGGGGCTTTGCCTCCTTTCGGTATTTTTAGGTTTTGCAACAAAACCAGAGTATCTACTGCAGTGAGCAATAGCTTCTGATAGTTATCGAGACACTTAATGTTTCTGAAAAGCGTAAAGAAACCTGAGACCAGGATCCTTCAACAAATCAAAATAATTGCTGCCGGTGTCCTGCAGGGGAAATGGCTTGTTCAGGAAAAAAAAGACTGTAAAAGTGCAATGTATTATTAACGCTGGATTGTGTTTCTTCCCGAGTTTTTTTAAAGCGGAGCTCCTTGGGAGGCGTCCAAGAATGGGTTTTATATCCCATTTGTTAGAATTTCCGAGGAGAGATGCTCAAAGCTCCTGAAACTCCCCACGAGTTGCATCCTCCCATCCTGTGCCATCTGCAGGAGCTCTCCGCACTCTCTACATTTTATCCCCGTTTCCCAGGCGGTGGTTTTGCAGCTTGGGCAGTGCCGCGGCTGTGGCTGCGCCAGGCTTTGCGGGGTGTGCTCTCCCGTGGTGTACCACCCGCACCGGGAACACCGTGTGGGTTTTTGGAAGGAGCAGAAGCTTCAGGGCAGGATTCCAACTGTTAATGGACGTGGTGGGAAGAAGCTTCCCTGCAGCGCCCGTTATTCCCCAGCTCCCTTCAGTCCTGCTCTACCTGCTGATGGCCGGAGACAGATCATGGGTTGGTTGAGCCCTTGGTTTGTTGTGACAATGTCTGCTTGCTTAAATGCCTTTTTTTTTTTTTTTTTCTTTCTAACTGCTTCACCCCCTGCCCTTCTTTCTGCCTTGGGGATTTTGCTTTGCAGGCATTCTCCTTCCCCATCAGCAACTTCTGGAATTTTGGGACCTGCTTGGTTTGATTTTTTTATCAAGGTTGAGATGTCCATAGAGCTGCTTCCAAACTGCATCCTTACTGATGCCTTGCTATCTGGTTAAAAATCAGCAAGATTTAAGGTCTATTCTTGATTTCCTCGTCCCGGTTAAACTTTCAGGTGTCGGTTTCACATCACTCCATCCTGCTCCCCCTTGACTGAATCGAGAGGTGCAAGCAGGCTCGTACTGGTGTAAGCAGGTCGAAAGGATTTTCTGTCTGAAAGTCTGCAGAAAAGCTCCAGAATTTCTAGGAGCTGAAATCAGAGAAACCATCACAGTTGTTGAGAGTTAAGAACGTTGCAGGAAAGTGAGGAGGAAAGTAACTGTTGAAATTGGAACTTGTTAATCAGCAGAGAGAGTTAGAAGAGAACTAGAAGTTTCATCTTGATGTTGTTTCCTGATTCAGGAGTGTAGTGGAAGGACGCTGCTGCTCACGCCTCCTCTCCTTTCAGGGTTCTTTGAAATGAAGATGAAGTACGATGAAAGCGATAACGCGTTCATCCGCGCTTCCAGAGCTGTCACAGACAAAGTCACGGATTTAATAGGTAACGTTTCATCGTCGCTGGGAAAGCGCGGCTCGAGCCTCTTAGCTCTGTTCCTCCTGGCTGCTCGTGCTGGGGTGTCGCTGACCTTCGGGGCGGATTCTGGAGCTTTATAATATTTACGTGGGTTGTTAACCGGTGCCGTGCAGTGGAGCTGCTGGGTGAGAAGTGCAGTGTGATGACAAGTGCTGGTGTGGGGTAAACCTTCCTCTTCAGCTTAACTTAGTCTGCAGTTGTTCCCAGGTGACTTTTCCATCTCTCTGTTCTATAACCAAAGGTCTTTCTCTTGTTTTCTGGTGGCAATTGTCGTGCCACCAGTCTCACTGAGTTGTTCTCTCAGGTGGATTGTTCTCCAAGACGGAAATGTCTGAAGTTTTGACGGAGATACTCAAAGTGGATCCGTCCTTTGACAAAGATCGGTTTCTAAAGCAATGCGAGCGTGATATAATCCCCAATGTCTTGGAGGTAAGGTGGGGGCAGAGTATGATGCATTAGTTTTATTTTTTTCTTTTGCTATAACATGGGGGAGATTTTTCTTTTAGTTTTCTGATGCTAAAATTAAAAGCTGCGACAGTATTTGCTTCTCAAGCATCCAGCTTTGCACAGAACATGAGATAACCTTGGGAAAAGGAAGCTGGATCCCACACGCCGATCGAGTTTAAAACCATATTTCATAATTTATCAGTTTGGATTTTTTTTTTTCTGACCTCAAAAACTAAATTTAATTCCAACTAAACATCTTCTCCCATGAGAAATTATACGGGCAGCAGAGGGATCAGACTGAAGTAGGTGAATGAACAATACTGGGCAAATGATATCAAATATTGATAAGGGAAAGGATGTCCTGGGTACAGCTGGATCCTACGTGATGAGCAACTGCTTGGGAAGAAGAGCAGGTCACAGCAAATGGGTCAGTGAAAATATTTCTGGCACTATTCTGCTGCCTTTTTGGACGGGAAGGTTTACAACAGCTTTTGTCTTAGTTATCAGAAGGTTTATCTGCATCTGACTCGGTACGTGTGTGTCCATAGAAGTTCTTATTGCTGTTTCGAGCTCCTTCTGGGTTTCACAAGATGTAGGATTTAAAATAGTTTGCTGCTGAAGGTGCTGATAATTTCAGTTCTTAAAATGCTTGTATTTTATTTGATTTTCTCTTGTAGGCTATGATGTCTGGAGAACTTGATATCCTCAAAGATTGGTGCTATGAAGCGGTGAGTACAGCTCCTGAAAATGTCTCAAAAGGTTTCGATTGTCCCTTGTGAGTAGATGGACACTTGTTCTCATCTTCACTCTGCTCCAAAATAATTGTGTTGGAGGCAATGCAGAGCTGCAGTTTGGTTTCTAAAGAATTTAATTGCTGGAAGTGAATGTTCTCCTTCCTGAGCCCCGCCAGCAGAGGGCTGGGGAGACACATGTTGGAAGAGACAAATTTTTTTATTTAAATTTTTGTGATTAACATCTTTGTAACAATATTGCAGTATGTAACAGTGAGATATTTAAAGAAGTCTGAAGGTAAAGTTAGTTCTTCATTGGTTCAGGCAACCTTTGAAGTGACACTGCAGGATTCCTCTCCGGTCTCTAGAGGGAAGTGGCAGATTCTCTGCAGTTTATAAGACAGAAAACAAACCCTTCTGAGCTACTTGTAGTTATAAATTAAACCCAAAAGTCAGGAATCATCCATAAAATAAGCCAGGGCAGGAAATGAGAGTCCTATTAATGAGACTGCAGGAGATAAAGGTTCTTGAACAGCATCCTGCCGCAATGTTGAGTTTGTGATACTGGTCACGAAAGTGTTGGAATACAAACCAGGAAAGCGAGTACACCGACCGAGCTGCAGGCTGCTGTCAGCCCACGGGCTTGGGCTGTCCTCAGAATCCCTCCTCTGTGACTCCAGCTTCACTCTGGAGACGTTTCCAGGAACTTCTGCAGGATATTTGCATTTAAATGCTTGTGACCAAGGTTAGAAAATCTGTGGTGGGGGAGGTAGGCAGGGACTCCCTCCTGTTTGTTCCATACCTGCCGAGAAGACGGTGATAACGCTGGAAGCAGGTAGAAATCCGCGATCCCCGGCAACAGTTCTTGGTGCAGAAATAATGCAGCATATGTGCCTGGGCCTGAAAGGAGCCAGGAAACGTTGGGCTGCCTCCAGGGGCTGGCTGGGGCGTGGGAAATAGCTGGGTCCCAGGCTGTTCCTCCTCGTCTGCTCTCAAATCAAGATTGCGAGTGCCCTGGCTCTCAGGTGTGCTCGGTGTACGTACTCTGTGATGACAGATCTCCAGGGGAGGGGGGATTTTCACCGAGGATTTGGTTGTGCAAAGCCCAGAGCATTTGATGGAGCTGTTTGAGGCCTTGCAAGACCTATGCGTGGAATTTGCACAGTGTATTTGCAAAAAAAAAAAAAAGACTTTTATTCTTATCTTTTATTTTGGTGGTTCTGTCTAAGCAGAAAATCTCTTTTTCTTTGTGACCAAACAAATTCAAACGTGTAACATGAGTTTGTTGCTTTGTTTAGACGTACAGTCAGCTGGCTCATCCGATCCAGCAAGCCAAAGCCATGGGTCTCCAGTTCCACTCCAGGATTCTGGACATCGACAACATCGACGTGAGTGTCCTTTTCTGCGTTTCCCCTTGGGGGATCGAGTAGAAACTCCTGACCTAAGGAGAGATTTTCTTCTTTCCTCCAGCTGCTGGGTTTGTTTTGGTTTTTTTTTTGCCTCGTGCTACTCTGGTACTTGCCGTTTCTGTGAACGGAGGAACAGAGAGCAGGGAGCTCTTTAAGAGCGGTCTGAACCCGGAGGTGAGCTGGTCCGAGGCAGGGAGGTGGAGGATTGGCAGCTTCCAGGTGGAGCTGGAACCAGAGCACAGTGATAAAAACATGCTGTTCCGAAAGTGGGATGTTCCAGATGTTGGCTGTATGGGCTGGCCAGATGTTGCTTGCAGTCACACCCCTGCAAGTCGGGAAGAATTCAGCAACTGTGATGGGATACCGAGAGAACCAAATCTGTTGCTGGTTTGCTGACAGGAGGGGTGCTGACGGCGGCTTTTGTCTGTCTGCAGAGTCTCTCTTTTCGTGCCCACGTCTTTAAATCCTGGAGTGGGTGCAGGAGAGCTCAAGAAACACGCGAGCAAACACCCTACAGCAGGAGAGACAACTGCCTATCTTCACAGATCGCATCTGTGAGCCGTGCCAGGCCGTGGCCGTTGGGTTAAATACTTGATGTTTTTACGTCACACTGCAGAAATCGTTTGTTTTCTAATGGGATTTTCTTTCCTTGCAGCTGGCCATGGGGAAGATGATGGAGCAGGGACCAGTATTAATTATCACTTTCCAGGCTCAGGTCGTGATGGTGATTAAGAATCAGAACGGGGAGGTGGTGGAAGGTGATCCGGTAAGTCACGCTCGTCAGCTCTGTGCTGTTTCCCTGGGTCCCCTGCTTGTCACCTCGCTTGTTACGGATTCGTCTGGGTGCTTCTAGAGCAGTGGGTGTCCACACGAAGGAATGATATCGCATCCTCTGGGTCTTTGGTTCAGCTCAGTGTGGGTTCTTTATTCCTGAAAGGCTCCTGAAGTGTTATGACCCATTAATTGAAAATTATTGGATACGAGGAGAGTCTGCAAACATCTGGAAGGGACAGAGAAAGGGATGTTTTAAATTCACAGCGAGGAGAGGAGCTGGAGCTCTGACCACCAGCAGTGCTTTCCCTTCCAGCTGGGGAGGCACTGGTATCAGGGGGTGCAGGGACAGGCCGAGGGGAACGGTTTGAAGCTGGAAGAGGGGAGATGGAGATGAGATGTGAGGAAGAAATGTTTTCCTGTGCGGGGGGTGAGGCAGTGGCCCAGGGTGCCCAGAGAAGCTGTGGATGCCCCATCCCTGGAGGGGTTCAAGGCCAGGCTGGATGAGGCTTTGGGCAACCTGGGCTAGTGGGAGGGGTCCCTGCCCATGGCAGGGGGTGGCACTGGGTGGGCTTTAAGGTCCCTTCCCACCCAAACCATGCTGGGATTCTATATTGCCTCCCCACACCAGCACAAAATATCTTTCAGGGCTGCAGCCCTTCCCGTTAACTCCCCCGTGTCCAGCTGGATTAGACGCTGTGCCTGACACAGGCTTGTAAATGGGAACCTCTGACCGGGGGTGATTTGTGCGGTGAATCTGGCACCTCTGCGGATTGTCCCTCGCTGCGGTTTAGCTTTTAACACCGCGAGCCCAGCCTGCCTGTCCTGCCGTGAGTGATGCTAAACGGAGCCTGTCAGACCTAACCGCAGAGTCTGCTCGTTACCGGAGCTAATGACACAGCAGGCTCGGGAGCCCGCCTGGTTTCTGGAATACCTTTCTTCTCCAGCGGCTCGCTGTCCAGACGGCTCCGGCTCGCCTTGTGTCTGTGCAATGTTAATGGTCTATAATGGGGGACATGGTGAGGTGCCTGGAGCTGGCAGTTTTGAGCAGACTTCCATTAAAATTAATACATGCATTTAATAAATATTGGCTTTTGTGCAACCGTTCTCTAGTCCAAGCTGTAAGTTTACAAAAAAAAAAAAAAAAGGGACTAATTTTAATGATGGGGCCCATCTGGCCTGATGTATAGCCTGTCACCTCGACTGCAGGGGAGGAAGAGCTGATAGAGTGGTTTCTTGCATTAAATTACCGCGTTCCTCGAAGATAGATATTGATGTGATAATTATTGAACAGGATATCAAAGTCCGTTTGCTGTCTGATTTCTCCGGAGCAGCAATAAATCAGGGAGATGCATTAAAATTCTCCGTTGGAAACAAAACTTCAGCTTTAATCAAATCAGTGGGATGCAGGCTGGCTGGGAACGATGATTCGGTGTTAACTGCTGAGCTGCTCCTGCCGAGCATCGAACAAACGACCTTCTAGGGAAAAGGGGCCTCAGATTGTCAACTCTCTGAATAGAAATCATATGGTTGGGATTGCTGCCGTGCTTTACCTCCTGGCCGCGGTGGAAATCTGCTTTTGGGAGCTCACAGATTTGCTGTCCCATTTTCCCTGGGTATACACAGCGGCAGCGTGCACCGTACGCTGAGGATTATGAGGGACCCTGTTAATAAAAGCAACGAAACCAGAAATCTCTCCGCTTTGGAAACATTAATTTTTATGTTTCGTCACGTTTCCAGCGGGAAAGCTGCGCTGCTTGCTCCGTACAGCACGCTGCGAGGGCACCAGCAGCTCTGAGCTGATCTGCTGCTCATCCCTTCCCCTGTTCAATGACAAACTTTCCCAGATGCAGCAGAGCTTTGGTGCTGAAGTGTGGGATTAAATCACCTTTCATACCCAGCCTTCTGAAAATCACAAAAATCATACAAATGAAGGTTCTGCTGGCAATATTCAATCACTTATTCATCTTGAGCTTATTCTTAGTGGTTTATGCTCGGGAGGGGTCTGTTAGCATTGCTGAGGTTAGTACGTCAATGCACAGCCTGCCTTGAGCGAGCAAAAGTTTTGTTTTTCTTCTCTTGTCCCCTCTGCTCTTCTTTCTGCCACATCCCAAACATCCCACTCCCGTTTTCGATCACTTTTAGCACTTCTGAGCAGAGCTGGAGCAAGTTCCATCTTCTGAAACACTGAGCAAGACGAAAAAAAAAAAAATCCTTTATGATGGGTGATATAGCTCAAGCATTAATTTTTCTCACGACTGCTCTGGTACAGCAAGTCTCCCCTGTCACGTTTGTGTCCCTAAATTATAACCCGTAACGACTCGCGGGTGCGGTGGTTCAGTACACGTCTGGGAGCCGAGCCAACACAGCCTGGTCCCTCAGCGATACTCCTCGTCTGAGGGATGGTTAATGGCTGGATGAGAAAATCGACAGAACCTTTGGTGTGCAGCAGGGAGCTGTGACACCGCCCCAGATCCCGGCTCCGATAGCCGGCGTCACCTCTTCTGGGACAGGCAGAGGCTGTGTCACAGGCGGTGCAGGGATAGAGGACGGTGAGCGATGGCCGCAGGATGTGCTGAGAGGCGGCTTTTGTTCTTTTTCCCTTACTAGGAACAAAGCTGCTGCCTTCTCATTCCATGCCTCAAGGATGGGAAAGCTGATAGGGTTTTTTTTCCAGCATCTGAGCCCGTACGGTGAAAGCACAGCAAAGGTTGGGTGGCAGAATTAGTCCATGTCTGTGCAAACACTGTGGTATGATCGGATTTTCATTGATAAATGTTTTTTTTTGTTCTCTGTCTCTCCTGGGATGTGATGATGGTAATTTCTGGTTAATTGGAGCGGCTCAGTGAGAGCCAGCGGTGTAGCTGTGGGGAGAGACGTGGGACAAACAGAGCTACAGCCGCAGGAAAGAGCCTGAACCCGGTGGGAGGTTGCAGAGATCAGTGCAGCCTGGCGAGCAAACCTATCTGAAACCAGAAATTTATATTAAAAAAATCAGGTCAAATGTTATTAAACTTGGCAGCCGGAGATATTTGAAAACCCTAATTGTGGTTTTGGGAATCCAGAGTTTATTCATTCCCGTCGTGGTGAATTTCTGACCATTTCTAACCTGGTGGATGGTGCTGGAGCTGTCCTGGGTTAGAACCCAGAGCGAATCCCCGGAGCAATGGCTGGGGGAGGCGTGGAGCACGTCCCCGGCAGCTCTGAGCTGGGAGCTGTGTCCGTCACACGCTCTAACGACAGGATTTTCCTTCCAGGACAAGGTTCTGCGGATGCTGTACGTGTGGGCGCTGTGCAGAGACCAGGACGAGCTCAACCCCTACGCTGCGTGGAGGCTGTTGGACATTTCCTCCTCCAGCACCGAGCAGGTTCTCTGAAAATCGCAGCCAAAGGCTTCCCGCAGCGATCCCGAAGCAACGCCGTCTCTGAACCGGCACCGGTCTGCTCTGGGATGGACTGGGGGGAAGGAGGCTGGACTGGTTCCTTTGCAGAACGAGCTGTTCGGTGTGCCCTCGTTATTCCCATCCGTTAACGAACTGGACGGGTCTGAGCTGTCCGCCCTGCGCTTTGCCGTGTTCTTGCACTGTAGGGACGCTCGGTGGACGGCAATGTGATGCTCTGAGACACGACCAGCTGCTCTCCGCTCCTTTTGTAACGGTGGCTGAAGGAGGCTGGTGGGGGTCCTGGGTGTTTCCCAGTGCTCCCAGTGATGGGTACTGGAGTGTGAGGGGTGACAAGTCCAGTTCCCATCTGCTGTCCTCCTCTGGTGGCCTCACAGCATCTCAGAAAAGATCTTAGAGGTGCTTTTGAGGGACACTGGTCTCGACTAACACACAGCTCTTGCCCAAAGCCGCACCGATAAGCCTCCTGCAGCCGCAGCGTCTCGCGCTTCCCCAAACCGAACACAACCCGGACTTTGCACGGGGCTCGTTGGTGCAGAGCGGGGTCAGGATGGAGGCGGTTGCAGCGGGGGGGAGTTTGTTCCAGTGATAATATTTATATACCCACAGCTTTGCAGGGGGAACATGGTTGTTTCGGGTGTTCTGTTCGTTGTGTCGGCTGCTACCACGAAAGAGAGAGCAGCGGTCAGGAGGAGGGGTGGACAGACCAGCACCAAATGGGTAAATAAAATGCAATAACAGGTCCAACATCACCTCTTGGAGCTCAGGTATTGTGTGAGATGAGAAAAGAGGGTGCAGTTCACACACCTGCTGCATAAAGTGAGCGTGGCTTTCCTCTCCAGCTGGACTTGTGCTGCCGGGGGGGACACCCCTGGCTTGGGGGGTCTGGGGGAACAAGGGGAGCCGTGGGCTCATGGTTCTGGGCTTCTGCTGGAGGCTCGTTTTGGGAGCTGGGATGTGGGGGGGTTCGTCAGCTGCGTCCTCGTAATGGGAACTGAGGTTGGGGCAGGGGGATTGATGGTGGAGCAGGAAATCAAAGGACTGATGTGCTGCTGGATGCAGGACAGCGCTTCCCTGACATTGTGATTAAAGAGAACAATTGCCGGCTCTGCCTTCCTTTTCAAGCGTCCGGATCAGTTCCTTTGAATATAAATGGGATTATCCCTCAGCCCTGGGGTGAGACGTTTTGTTCCAGCAGCTTTCTTCGAGTGAGAAGTGATGAGTGCGGCAGATCCCATAGCGGAGTCCGACCCGGCCCCTCGGAAGATGCCCAGATCTGTCCCCGTGTCCCCCCCGCAGGTCTGGGACTCTATGATTCTCAGCCCTTTGGGCTCATCCTTTGCTTTCTCCAAGAGGAAGAGGATCCATTGCTGAAGACAGTCACCACATGAGTCCTTCCTGGGCTGCCCAGCCTCACTCGAGCGGTGAGTGGGGCTCTCCTTGTCCTCTTTGCTCCAAGGTGCTCCTCACAGCCTCCATTCCCAAGGTTTCCATCTCCAGGTGGTGGTTGGAGGTTCTCACACCACTCTCCAGCTCTGCAGAGCTGCCGTGGCGGCTGCCCCAGCTCCACTCCATCCCCCAGAGGTGGCTTGTTTCCTTCCGCACGGCTCTAGAGATAATAAGTTCTTGGCCTTTGCAATGAATCTTGGTGCTCGGGACAGATTTATACCATTCGACCTTTCCTATTTCCCCCCGTTCTTTGTTTTCGGCAGCGCTCTGACGTCCGTCTGCACCTTTGGTGGGTTTCCAGCCTCCGCACCGTATATTCTGGTGGAAATCCCATTAGAGATGAGCAGTCACAGCTCGCCCCGTAAATCACCCGTTTTCCACGACCAGATCAATTGAAGGCGGTGGCTGCGGCTGCCCTTTGCTGGAACGTGGCTGGCTCTCCTTCTAGATGTTTCCGTTGGCTGAGATGTTCTGCCAAGTTCCGTGACTCATGAAGGTCAGGGTGGTGGCTGAGAACCTGCTCGGTGGTGGGATCTCTCCTGGGACGGTCCAGCCTGCTCTTCTCTTTGGTGTTTCACCTTTATTTTGCTCCCAGGAGTGTGCAGAGGAGACCTGACAAGAGCCCGGTGGTCTCTGCTTTCACCATTTCATTTTGCTCTTTGACATCGTGGTTCCTCTTCTGTTGTCGGGACATTTCGGGGCTCCCGAGGAGCTCTTGCCCATTCCTGCTGTCGTCGTTTCCACGATGTTGACTTTGCCTTCCCACACGACTTCCCCCAAACCCATCGTTGGGTGTTTGCCTTGGGGTCAGCGGGATGTTCCAGCGCCTTCAGTCCTCTGCAGCCCCAAACCCTGACCTGCAGACTTGGGGTCCATCACCCTGGGACCCTTCTGGGTCCCTTCCCAGTTGAGATGTTCCCTGATTCTGTGATTCTGTGACACTGGGGGGGTGGCACCGGGAGCAGCATGGTGGGGCAGTGACCCTGGGGCCGTGGCCAAGCATCTTCTGGGATTCTGGACTAGAATTATGTGACCCAAGGTAGAGGTGCCACCTGATTTTAGAGGTTTCCAGGGCTTGGTGATGATGGTGTGTTGGTGGTCCAAGGTCGTTCTCCAAGGCCACGGTGCCATCACCTGCTTGGGCTGAAACCCAGGTGACGTGGTGGCTGGAGGCTGAATTGGGGGCGATGGTGGGGGTCCCACGGGGCACCTTGGAGCTTGCAGGGGATCCGTGTGGACAAGTCCACATCTGGAGGGGCCAGCTCCAGCCACCAACAGCAGCACCAGCAGCAACGTGGCTTCTGCCAAGAGGGAAGTGGCCTCGAGAGCCGTGCTGGAGGCGTGGGACCTGCCGAGCATCGCGCAGAGCTGGCAGGGACGGATGGAGGCTGGCAAGAGCCGAGCCCTGGCAGGGACCCGCCAGCTGAGCCTGGGGACAGCCGGGCTTGGGAAGAGCATCCAGACTCCTGGGGGGAAAGCGAGGCCACCATCAGCCAAGACAACGGTTTGAGTCTGTGGTTATGGTAAAACAGCCCCGGAGCGGCGTCGCTCAGAGGCTGAGTCAGCGGCTGCCGGCTGCGCTGGCGGGATGCCCGCATCTCGTCCCGCGTTTGCGAGTGCAGAGCCTCCCCGGGGTTTTCTCTTCCTCTCGTTCTGCCCAGCAGACCGCCAAGGGCTCAGCCCGGCTACCGAGAGTGGGACCAGGGTGTCGGAGCCACCCCTGCTCGGGCACGGTGTCACCAGGGCCACCCGCAGATCCAGGACGTGCTGGGCACCTGGAGGCTTGGCTCAGTGTCCCCGGGTTGGGATGGCACCGAACCGTTGTGCTGCTGTGCGGAGCCCGGAGCTTTCTGTGCACGCACCCGAGCCGGGGTCTTCATCCCCTCCCCAAGTGCTGCGGACGAGCTGGACGCTGGTGGAAGGGTCGTTATGCACCAGTACAGCCCTGGGCGTGAGCTGGGGTCCCGCGCACACGGGGATGGGAGCCTGGGCAGCCGCGTTGGTGGTCCAACCCCAATTCCCACCGGTGTCCCGCAGGAGATGTGCGGAATGGCACCAATTGCCGCGGCAGAGACCATCCCGAGTCGAGGAGCACGGGGACCAGCTGGGCTGGGGTTGACTCCGGGCAGCTCAGGATTCAGCATCATCACCGATGTTCAGCTTATTGATTTTTTTTCTCAGGAGAAATCCAGTTCAGTTCCAGGAGATCAGGCAGGCACCAAGCCTGGCAGAGTGCAATTTGATCGAGCCGAGCCTTTCATGCTGCCGTGCCCAGAGCTCTGTCTCTGGAGGTGCAGCCGCTTGGGAGGAAGAGGAGAGGGCTCGAGGCTGATGCTCGTTGGATCCTTGGGGACATCATGTTGCACCTAAAAATGTTTTAAACCATTTTAAGACCCGTATCCTTCAAACGGTGCAAGAAAAGTCCTTTAATTTCTCATCGAAAGAGGCTTCCCACCCTTGCCCGCCATGGTTGGGATGTCGTGGCCATACCTCTGGGAGAGGACATCTCCGTGTGACGGGTTGCTCTGGTCCCAAGGAGCTGCCGTGCTGTTGCGTTGGGTGCTGCATGGCCTCGAAAGGAAGCTCTGGACTTTTGGATCAAGCCCCTGGAGTGTGGCAGGTCCTGTGTTGGCCCTCTGGTCCCAGCAGTGCGGGGAGGAAGGGACCAGCTCCATCTCCTGGGTGCTGGGCGGTCACTGGTCCATGCTGGTGGCTCCCATCCCCAGGATGCCTTTGAGCGGAGTTGCCATGGGAATGGTGACTCACGGCTCCGTGGGCAGTTGGCTGCTAAAAACCGGCTCCGTGCGGGGGGCTGACGTTCCCGTGGGCTGTCTCCCAGCGTGGGGGTGCCTTTGGTGCCCCACGTGTCACCGGTGCCTGGCTGCAGCGCCCTGGTCACCCCAGCCCAGGCTCCGGGGAGCGGAGGGGCTCCCGGCTTTGTCTCCCTCTGGTTGCCCCGAGCTCTCTTCCCCTTCAGCTGGGGGGGGTCTCTCCAGCAGGACCCCAACTGTCCAGGCACCCGCGGGGGTCTGCAGCGGCTGGGAGGGGGCGGAGGGACCGGCACAAGGTGAGGACCAGCCGTGGGGTGAACCTGGCCGCTCTCCCCTAGCACAGGGGCCGTGGGGCGGGCAGTCCTGCTCCGAGATGCCCGAGGTGACGGTGGGATGTCGGCGCAGAGGTGGTGATGCACAGCAGCTGTGTTACTTTTGCGCTTTGCCATTATTTTCCTTTTTCTCTGTTGCCTCTTTCAGGTAGACCCAACATTTGCAGCCTCAGAATGGCTTTTTCCTTTCCTGGAACCGAAGCAGGTCCTGGTTTTATTTTACCTTCCCATCTAATTCCCCTCTGCCTGGCATCCCAGGGCGTTAGTGAAGGTTGAGTTGGAAGATTTCCCTGTGACCATATTTTCTCTCTCATTTTCACAGCCTGACTTCAGACAGGCCATTAACTCGAGCACCCGATCTCACGAGAAGAACGGGTCCAATCCTGTAAGAATTATTCCATTTTTATTCGGCGTAATTGTCCCTGAGCACAGACATCTCTCCGGCAATTCCAACTAATCAATCTTGAGAGGTTCTGCCGCTGCCACACCTCTCTGCACGTTTTACAGGTACATTACACCCTCCTCTGATTTATTTCTTCATATTTTCCATCTGTTCTCAATCCCCGCCGGGACGCGGGGCTCTCGCCAGGCTCGTGGGCTGGTAAGGAGAAGGCACCGCTTCCACCCCGGTTGTTTCCCACTCTCATTCCTGCGCCGTCGTTCCGTTTGCCTTCAGAGTTCTGCTTTGATTTCTCCTTCAAGCCCTGCTTTGGTAATTCTGATTCCGTGCCTCGTACCGTCCCCCCAGATTTGTCTGGCTCAGCTTTACACTGCAGCGTGCTTCTGGCTCTCCTGAAATCTGTAATTTCCCTTTTTTTTTTTTTTAAAATCTGGTTTGGAGGCCTCTTGATCTGCATTACAGAGTTTCCTCAAGGGTGGGACTCTACAAACCATCTGAAATCAGGTGTTTCTCTCGAATCTCATTTCCGTTACGAGCGCTGTAAAATTTTTTCCTTTTTTTTCCTGGGACCATGGTGTCTCACTTCCTACAGCGAACACTGATAACCGGCTTGGTTTTCCTCACCCAATCTACTAAGCATATTTCATGCCCCAATTTAGCGACTTGATTAATTTTGATATTAATTCATTAGCAGACCTTGATAGGAGATCTCTCGTGTGACCGCTGGTGTTGTCCGTCGAATCTTTCCCATTTCTCAGCTGCTTTCGTGGGGACCTTGGCCCCCAGCAGGGTTCCAGGTGACATCTCCACCTACTTGCGTTGGAGTTGGATGCTCCTGTTTCTGCCGGTGACTGGTGGCCGTTTTGGAGTCCGTGGTCAATGTCCAGACTCTGCTGGACTCCGAAGCGATGTGGGTGCTGGTACCATGATATGGTCTTGGGAGAGGGGACGGAGCCAGAGCTTCCAGCTGCTCCTTAGGAGACCATCAGCCCAGCTGGTCGTACTGGGATGGTACTGGAGAGGCGTGTCCCAGCGCGGTCTGCATGGGTCAGGCACGGTTTGTCCTGCTCCGTTGAACCATCCTGACCGTGTACTGCTTCCTTCCCAGCTTTCAGGTCAGGCTCAGGTGCCCCTTTGCTTCCCTGGAAGGTTCTCCTGGCCTGGCTGCGCCTGGTCTGTGCTCACCCACTGCAGCTGAGCAGAGGGGACCCGAGCCTGGCCCCAAAGGTTCCCGCGTCCCCGTTGTGTCCATCAGTGACCACACAGGACGTGGATTCTGCTCCACGGTTCCTGCTCACACCCTCCTGAAGGCAAACCAGGGACCTCAGGAGAGGGTCGTGCTCCAGAAATACACCAGAAAGCTGGGCAAGGGGGGGAGGAGATGCAGGGATGGAGGAGGGATGAGATGCAGGGATGGAGGAGGGATGAGACGCAGGGATGGAGGAGGGATGAGATGCAGGGATGGAGGATGGAGGAGATGCAGGGATGGAGGATGGAGGAGATGCAGGGATGGAGGATGGAGGAGATGCAAGGACTTTCTGGGGCGAACGAAAGAAAGTCTGGAAGTGGCAGCAGGTCAGGCCAAGAGATTTTCTCCTGCGTTGGGTTTGTCTTTCATGATATTATGAATTCAGGTCCTGTCTGGCCCTGGAGACTGTCTGGAGGCCAGAGGGCAGCACAGCTGCCAGCAGACGGGAGGCGTAGGATGGCGGTGTGGATGCTCTGCGGTGAGCCAGGCGCTGAAGGAGGCTCTGGTGGGGCAGACGGAGCCCAACCCCGGGTCCTGCTACGTGCTCACCCTTAATGCAAGACGGGGGTGTCTTGGGAGGGCAAAATCCCTGGAGAAGGGGGTTGGGAGCCATGAGGGCAACCAGGGGGCTCAAGGCTGTGCAGATGAGCCATGGCCATGCTGGTTTTGGGGTCTCGAGCAATGGCCATGCTGGTCTTGGGGTCTCAAGTGATGGCCATGCTGGTCTTGGGGTCTTGGTCTATGCTGGGGGGAGTGGAGAAGCGGGAGGACCCCTGGTCCCTCTCCAGACCACGTCTCTCCTGGGTCTGGTGCTGCCAGTCCCCGGCTGGTGTCTGCTAAGCTCAGGCCATCTCGGCGGGAGCTGTCTGCCTCGCTAATTTAATGAGCCCCCGGCTTAATGCGTGGCGAATCCTGACATAAATAAAATAAAACATGTCAAAGTGGAACTTCTTCCCAATTACAATTCATTAGCGAGCTCTGAGCCGCCGGCTTGACCACAATCAATACTCTCGGTTGGGAAAAAAGCCATTTGTGTCCCTCCTGGGGGACCTCGGAGGAGGCAGGTCAACCCCGCGCAGGACCGGCCTCCACAGTGGGGTCCCGTGTGGGTCCCACCTGGCCCCGGACCCCCATGTGTGACACAGGGACAAGGACAGGGTCCTCCTTCTGTCACCTCTCCCCTCCACGGTGCGGGAACACACCCACTGGTGGGGTCTTGGTGGGACCTGAGGTGGGTTCACCATAGAGAGCTCCTGAGAGCTTCCTGGGGACCTGAAGGAGCTGGGAAAGGGGAGATGGAGATGAGATATCAGGAGGAAGGTTTTTGCTGTGCGGGGGGTGAGGCAGTGGCCCAGGGTGCCCAGAGAAGCTGTGGATGCCCCATCCCTGGAGGGGTTCAAGGCCAGGCTGGATGAGGCTTTGGGCAACCTGGGCTAGTGGGAGGTGTCCCTGCCCATGGCAGGGGGTGGCACTGGGGGGGTTTAAGGTCCCTTCCCACTCAAACCCTCCCGGGATTCTGGGATTCTGCTTTTTGCCAACAAGTGGGGAGGTGTCTCCTCTTGGAAAGCTCTGGTTACTGTGAAGCACAGTGTGCCGAGGTGGGCTTGTGCACATGGAATTGGTGCTTCACCCTCGCGAGCAGTGCTGGGTCCAACCGAGGACATGGTGGCAGCTGTCCTGGCTGTGCCCTGGGGTTCACTGCCCAAGGAGCCGGCGTGTCCCTGCCTCCTCCTGTCCCTCCTGCCTACAGACCCTACAAACGCTCCCATTGAATTTGGGGACAAAGTCCTTGGGAAATGGTGGTGGCCCCCGCTAAAGAGGTCTTCGGGTCTGGATTAGGTGGCTTTTGGCTGCAGACCTCTCGGTGTGCTGTGAGATAAGGAGGGACCTGGCCCACGTCCTACGGGAGGTCAGGCTGGATGATCTGCGTGTCCCTTCTGGCACTCATGTCACCGTCACAGCACAGGGGTGGGCTTGAGAGCCTGAGGGGACAGGCTGTCATCCCAGACCTTCCCGTGTTGTCATCTCCAGGCACTTGGGGCTCGGCTGCGCTGATCCCGCGGTGTTTGACTTTGGACAGTGCGTTTGCAGACTGAACACAGACGACTTTGTTCAGACGTTTCCAAGTTTTCTGCCTGATTTTGATGAAATGTGATGGTCAGGATGGGTCCTGAACACGTCCCCTGTGACTCCAGCGGTGCTCCTTGGCTCTTTGTTCCCCCACAAATGGACAGACCGGGGCTGCAGCCCGTGTCGCCGGGTGAAATCGTCCCCTCTGGGCTTCCTGGCACAGCGTCGTTCCTTTCCAGACCAAGTGCTCGCTGCCAAATTACCGCTACAAGGAAAATCCTGTGCCAAGACCAATGCATCAGCCTCGTTTAACAACAGTTCATTAGAGGTGGATTATTTTTTTTTTTTAATGAGCTGTATTTCATCTCAGGAGCATACCTGCCTGGCCCAGGTGCGGCTCCGTGGAGCATGTTCCGCGCTGTCTCTCAAGATGCTCGTCTCGTCTGCCAGAGATGGGTTCGTTTTGGCGCTGAATGGCTCCAGAACGATTCTCCTCCTTTATTAGATCAGCCCGAAGCGCTGTGAGCTCTCCCTGGGTGCTCCTGAAGCCGCCAGCACTCGGTTCAGCCGAGCTCGTTGGAGGGATGAGTTACTGAGAAACGCGCCAATCCTCCCGCCTGTGCCTATTCCCCCACATTCAAAAAAAATTAAAAAAATAGACTTCTTTAAGGCAAATGCTTTAAAACCACTTTCCCCCTGCCAGAAGGCATGGAGAGGAAATACCACGTTGAAAAGTTCTTTTGGAAATGAAGAATTAGCGTGGGGGAAGGACTCAAGGAGGGATGATGGGTCCCAGCGCCCGAGGAGGTTTGGAGGATGCGCGTAAACATGTTTGGAAGGTAAAGATGTTTGGAAGATGCTTATGTTAAAGATATTTGGAAGATGCTCATGTTAAAGATATCTGGAAGATGCTCATGTGAAACAAACCAGCCCTTAAACTGCGGAGTCACCGCCGTGGCTCCCGGCGTGGCGTCGGCAGAGAGAGCCGGCAGCACACCCAAGACGTGGAACATGATTAAAAAAAATAACCCGACTCCAATTGTCAGCTGTGAATTACGATCCGGGCAGCGGCTGCAGATGCCATCAGCAATTTACTTTCCGGAGGGAAAGTGCTCGGCGCTTCCAAACATCGCATCCGCGTTAAAGCGTCTGGAGGCAGATGCCCAGAATCAAACGCATCCTGACGCAGCATCCCTCGGCCGCGGCGGGTCGGAGCACACGGCTGAACACGCCGCAGCCGGCGTCTGGCAGCGATGGGACACGAAAAGCTCTCAGACACCTCTGGGAATACTCCCAGGGATGTCCCGGGAGCAGGGAGGAGGCTGGAAGAGGTTTGGGGATCCCGCGGGAGGCAGGATCCGGCACATCTGCCTTGGCCACTAAAAGCCGTCGCGCTCTCAGGGAGTTTCTGTCCTGCTGGTTTTCAAAGCAGCTCTTAACAGAGAAACGGTCACAGATTAATGGACAAATAGATTCGTTTTATTTTGTCCCTGATCTGAATCTCCTATTTCCCCGGTGTGCTTTCGATGGAGGTATTTTCTAGACCGGCTCTCGTTCATTTTCACTCCGCTGCTGCAATCCTCCCAGTTGGTAACTGGAGCTACGTGATGGGATTTACACAGATTTCGAGAGAGAAGAAAGCACAACATCCCAAAATATCACCTTTTTTAAAACGTGAACGCAGCAGAAACTCAAACCATCTTCTCACAATACACTGACGAGATCCTCGGATCCTTTATCCCCAAAAAATTTTCGTCCCGAGCTCGGTACCACCACCAGCTGCCCGGGGGGACCAGCCCTTCACCACCCGCTGCGACCCCCCCGCCCCACGTGCCAGGGCTCTGCGGCAGCGGCCGCTCCTCGTCGTTCCTGCCGGGCCCACCTTGCCCTGGGTGTGTGGGATGGATCCTTCTCCAAACCCCTGACTTTTATTTTTATCCCCACCGGTTGCCGCGTGGGTCCGCGCCCAGCACCCCCGCTCCGCGCTGACGGAGGCTGAGCTCCCGTCGTCGCCACCATCACGTCCCATTGCCCCGGTAACGGCTTCCATCCTCTGACACCAGCTCCTGTAACCATAGAGACCCAGAAGCTTGCATGGCAACACTTTTCTGTGATTTTATTTTTTTTTCCCCTCTCTTAGATGCTGTTAGCGTCCTTGTGTATGCGATGACTCGGGCTGTTCCCAGAGCAAGGGTTGAAAATATTAAATAAACACAAATTGTGAATTTTTCTGTGTAATGGGGAAGGGGGAGCATCCTATTAAAGCTTATCCTTCCTGCGAGCATCCCACTGCCTGTGAATCACAGAATCCCAGGATGGTTTGGGTGGGAAGGGACCTTAAAGCCCACCCAGTGCCACCCCCTGCCATGGGCAGGGACACCTCCCACTAGCCCAGGTTGCCCAAAGCCTCATCCAGCCTGGCCTTGAACCCCTCCAGGGATGGAGCAAAGGTCTCACCAACGGGCACCTCTTTTCTTTTAATGAGAAGCTCCAAACGAGCTTCAGCCCCAGGTTCTGCCTCGACACGAGCAGCCCAGTCCTGGGGGGCTGGTCCTGAGAGCTCCAGGGCAGGATGCGGGCGAGGATGGGGGAACGCATGGTGGGGGCTCTGCTGTGGTGCCCGTGGGGTTTTGGGAGCTGCAGGCAGGTGTCTGCTGGGATTTGAGGGGAAAATGTCACCAGCGTGTCCCAAAGCTTGGGCCAGCAACGTCCTCCCGAGCCAGCATCGCCTGGTACCCAGAGCCAGCGTCGGCTGGGAGAGGAGCCGGAGGGATGGAGCATCGTCGGTGCCGTGGGTGGGGGTCCCGTAGGGGGAATGTTGAAGAGACTGGAGTGGGTGTGGGGGGGGACACAGGCCCATAAGCACGGACTGGGCACCAGCAGGAGCTCTGCTGGCCCCATCCTGCCCACCAGCAGCAGTCACAGCACTGAGCACCCCTCTTTTTTTAATATATACTCAAAAATTGGATATTTTTATAATAGTTCTAACTCTGTGTGTTTATTCTGTCCCATTGCAGAGGACAAAAGCCCAAGTGACACATTCCAGCCTGAGAAGATGCTGGGACAGCACGTCCCCTTCCCTGCCTGTGCCCCCTCCCTGCCCAGAGGTACCCCCCACCTTCTCCTGCTGCTACCTCTGCCACCAGCATCCCCCCCCCGGGTCCCACAGATACGGGGCACCCCTGGGACACCCCTCTGGGGCTCCTGTGCACCCCCTTGCACAGCCACCCCTCCTCATGGCACACTGCACCCCCCCAGGGACATCACCCAGCACCACCCATTCTGCCCCCCCCGCCCCA
>VZTO01017043.1:0-57200 GCA_013400615.1 Syrrhaptes paradoxus | reverse complement strand
GTTCCTCTATCACTTGGAGAAGGTGATAGAGTGATAGAGTGAGATTCCATCTCACTTCTGAATTAATTGACAAAGACTTCGCCTTCTTATCTTATTTAGGCTTTTGGTACCTCTAGACACCTAGCCCTTGTTCTTAAAGATGAAATAGTATGTCTTCCCCAACTACAAACTAATAATATGAGGCTTTAAAATTACCACCAAAAAATCAATAAACAACAAGCAACATCCTGATTTTAACTGCCATCGTTGATTTCTGTATCTTCCTGGACACATAAAAAGTATGAAGCTAATATTGATCTGAATAATTTTATTTTATTAATTTTATTCCCTGCCTACTCTTCTGTTTCTATGTTCTTTGTCTCTTGGAAACGGTAACAGAGAAATTAAACCTCTGGCAGCATTTCCTCTCAAATACACAGTATGACACTGTACACATCATTAGGACTCACAGAAGCAGGTTCTTAAGAACTTCCTTGCTAAATGGTTTCAGGGAAATCACTGAGCTTCTCCATATCACTATACTCACTTAAAAAATAAAAGTCACTGATTTAATAGTGTCTAGAGACCCATAAAGACAAACTAAGCTAATATCTTTCACAGATCTGTACTAGGGCTGAGCATGATCCACTTTTGCTACAAGGATTTTTTCACTGAAGCATTGCCTCCTTTCAGGGCTTGAATAAGTAACTTGATGCTACCGATAGCATTTACAGAGGAAAGAGGTGTTGAGGAGTGGCCTGAAATAGGTATAATTCTGCTTTAATTACTACTCTGTTTACAATACAGAGATATCAAGCAAATAAAGAAATAAAATGCAAAAGAAAAATACACAATAAAAATTACAAAACTCTAAACTAGATTCCATTCTATCTCCTTAAAAAATAGCATCGCATTGTTAGGACTACTATAGTTTCTTTTTTTCTGGACTAATGATGCTTTAGCACTGCATGCTGAAAGCTCTCATGTAGGCTGGAACATAGGTAATAACAATATTGCCGCAAGTCAAATTTGGGTCACCCAGTGAAATGTCAGCCTTACCTTCTTAAATTTTTCCCTCACATGCTCTCAGATTTTCATCAGAACTTTTAAATGCATACTGTATGGTGTAAGTTCTTTCAAAAGGAAAATCACAATAATCTCTTTGGCTGCAGGTAATAGCTGAAACCAGATGCAGACTTGCTGGTAACAGCGTGCCTACTCCATCCTCAGACCTTTCAACAATTGATCACTGTATAAGACTACAATATAAAAATATTTTACTGGTTAAAATTATTACTATGGGTGAATGAAACTACTCCATAACATCTTGTGATTAGCATCTTGACATTTCCCAAATCACCACTCTCTATAAACCCCAAATGATTCAAAAAAATCAATGGCTACTGGCAGAACAATACTTTACAAAGGTGACAGGCAACAGGCAGTGTAATATTATCCCTTTTAACCTGTGTGGCCATACAGATGACATTATTGTTGTATTTTTACACACGCATGGCTCTCAAGATTTATAAATGTACACGGAACCACATGAGCAATTAAACAATCGTTATTGAATCAATAAGATTATATATAGACTCAGTGCATGTGTACCACAGAGGAATAACAGCAAGGAAAAATAAAGTTGAGGCTAGAGAGAACAGGAGCTACTTGAATACGTGAAAACATCATTACACTTTGTCACGTACTGTAGTTCTCCACAGGAAAAAGCCACAAACAGGTTTCACATATATATGGAACATATGCTTACATATGAAAAGATAAGTTATCTATACTTTTTCGTGTAATCACATCCCAACATGAAATCTAACATCCATCAAAAAAAGTAATGACTATTTCAGAGATCATTTCTGGTAAAGGCTAAGGCACTGTTCTATGATACTAAGAAGCACACACTTTTAGAGCCCATGTTTGCAGTAAATAAATACAAACGGTTTATTTGTTAGAAATATACACTAGAAGAGGCAGGAATTAATTGTGGGTTTGTTTTTTTTTTTTTTAAAAAAAGGAGATTCAGCATATTGAAGAACAGCAATGAGACATGAAAATAGTAATTTCATAAATAATTGAATAAAAATTGGTAAGATTAAGGATAGCATAGAGTAAGATAAAAGACTGACTGACAAAAGACTCAAAATTGAGTAGCAAAGTACAATTCACACTGGCTTCGATTTTCCAGGATTCTGCATCATCCAACTTGCATTTTCCTTTGGAGTTAGGTGCCTAATCTCCTTATTGCCTCTAAAAATATCAATCACTGATCATATAGTGCAAAAATTATTTCCAATTCTGTACGGAAGCGTACCTGAACTAGGGATCTTTACAGATCTTGCTACTTCCCACATTTCCAAAGCATCTATCAGCACAGTGCATAAGTTCTAGCCGATAGCAGCATTTTGAAAAATAAGAGGATGAAAGATTTGTGCTTCAAAATTCGATCATTGACAGAGGAGTGACTGAGTTTGTGTTGTGAAATCCATAGTCCTGTACCTGTATAGAAATGAGAGAGTAGCTGAGAGTAGGCAAGGATATTCTAAATGACAGAGAGAGGCAAACGAAGCTAGGCAACTTGGAGTCAGAACTACATTCATGGAGCAATTTGAGTTTGGGAAGTAAGTACAGAAATAGAGAAACTGCAGAAGCATTTTTGTATGATGGTTTTTCCAGCTTTTCTCTTTTGTATACTTTTTATTTTACACAAGATGCAAGTTTTCTTTGGATTTAATCACCTATGAAAAGATACCATCATAGGCTTTTAACATCCTTAAGCTAAAAATGCTCCTTCTTAGCAAGAAAGTTTGAAAATTTAATAGATGTTACATTGATGTCAAGACCAAGGAGTTCAACAACAAACTGGAAATCTATCAAGGCAATAAATAAACCATTTTGCATATAAAAGTACTCAAATAAATTCTGAACCTAATCCCCAGGTCCTCCAAGAAACTGTCCTCTCCTGGTTTTGACACTGTTTATAGCTATAAGCTAGCACCATAAACAGTTCTATTGCCTGCAAAGTATTAGAGTATCTGCATTGACATGGCCATATGTAATTCAGGTATTTCATCTTCTTGATGTAGCTCCTCACACATTTGCCAGTCACATCCATGTTCCTAGTGTCGCAAAGCCTTGTGGTTATCTTCCTAACACAAGTGAAGCTACAAATGCATCAGAAATCTCTCTCTTTCTTGTAGATTTGTAATACTCTAATCAAGGAATTACTATTTTAACATTTCAAACACATTTGCCTCAGATATGGTCTAAGCTTCCTGATGGTTGAAATCAACTCCCACCTGTTTCACATACAGCTTCATTACATAAGGAAAAGCGATCTGATCCACTCTGATTGGAGTAGCAAATCCACTGAATTTAGTTATAAGTATACATAGCTATAATACTCCTAGTAAAAGAGTACTTGAATTAAAGACTTGTGCTTATTTTAAGGAAGAGGTCAATCACAATGACCTGCTAATCCCAACTGGCCAGAAGAATCTATATTTACTGTCTTTTGTACATGATCAAAATGTATATTTTCACGTGATTTGTACTGTTGGCCTTGGTTTATTTTTGCCAAATGCAGTAAGAATGAAACTCAACACATCAGGGTTTTATTCCAGCATGAGCAGTAACAGAATAAACCAAAAATATGTAAACTGGAAGAAAATCAGGTCAGATGTCAGGTTTCTGATCAGGAATTAAATTCTGCTGTATTTTGAGGTCATAACCTATAAGATAAGATCTCATCATTATTCAGTTATCTTGTGTATGCACATGGAGCAGGGGGCCAACAGGGAATCTCCAAAGAGGCTTAATCTATTCAAGATTTTTCTATTTGGTTTTCCTGAAGCAGAGAACAAGGATAGCGTTAAAAAAAAATAGAAAACTGCCTCTTAACCTACAAGATCCAACCAAGACTTTTGACTGAAAATGATGTAAGTGTGCATTGACTTATTTATACAACTAAATCCCTACCATGTTTCCTAAAACTTTCTTATCTCTAGAGAATATGCAGAATTACAAACACTAAGTGTGTCCCTCTACTGATATGTAGTTAAAGAGACAACTATTCTGAGGAAGAAAATAGTAAGGGAAGTTCATTCTTCTCACAATTTCCTTCACTCTGAGACATATTTATTATGATATTTTGACTGAATCCCAATACGTTCAGTGCTCGTAGTCCTCACTGACATCTGCAAAAAGTTACAGACCTTCTAATGGGAAATATTTCAACAGATTCTCACAGATCTCATCTGCAATTCTCACAAATTCCCTTCAAGCCAATGACTCACATTTGTACTTGGTCTCACTTAAGTGCACGGCGAAGTTTATACTCTACTCTGTGCTCCAGGACTGTCTCTCACTATTTAGATTAAAGTAAACAAACTGACAAGCACAACAGCATAACCATAGCTTTAATTTCTTGCAGTGCAACTAAAGCCTCAAGGGCTTACTCCTCAACAAAGAGAACTGGAAGCTGCAAATTAATCCGGTTGAAGCTTCCTAATATTACAAGTAGTAAAGGATCATTAAGCTCTCAGCAGCCCAGGGTGATACATGGATTTTGTAAACTGCAACGACTGAATATGAACCTAGAAGACCTTACATGACTCAGGGACTGCCGGAGTACAATCCTGTGTGCCTGCCAGGGCTTCTCCACACAGGTATGGATCTCTCACACATATAAATATATGGCAAGGAGCGACACGGGTGCAACCATTCCAGAGAGAAGTGAGGTTTCCCTGCAGTACAGTGACATGCATGCATCGTTCTACTCCGGCAGAACCCAGTAACCAGGCATTTAACACAGACCACCAACACAATCCAAGTCTTTCGCTGGACCAAAACCCAAGATCCAGACCATATTTTTGAGAAGAGTGCTGTCAGGATTGTTATTGGATTCCAACACCTTTATTAATATACAAGAATAATTTCCTCTATCCTTGCATTTATAAATATTTACCGAAAAGTTTGCGATATAAGGATGCATATTTGTTATACCAATGCCATTAACGTGCACTGCTAAAAATAAAATTGCAATATCAATTTTACTGCTTCGGTATACCTCAGTTGATACAAGCACAACCCACAGAACTACCTCACCTCAAGAGCCACCATATTCAGTAAATAAAGAAGAATTACTCTTTCAAACTTGTCTTTTTGCAAAGAAAATCAATACCATTTCACAGTTATTAGACTGTTTTAGCCACCTCTATATTCAAATGCTATCTATATTACTTGATTTACATAATCCATTACAGCACTGAATTCTCCTCATTTCAAACAGCACACTGCCTATGTAAACATCCCACTTTTCCTAGCCGTTTCAAGCACGCCTACTATTATTTCATAAACAGTGGGTGATTTATCATTTCTAGTTTAGGCAAAGCACCGTGCTTAATATGGTATGTCAGAATAAGCTCTATTCTGCATGCCATTACTTTCAAACATTTTTCCCATCTCTTTTACTAGTCGGTCATAATGGGTTTTCTTGCTTGTGTTTCACTTTTACATTATTTTCTGTTTTTTTTTTCTGTGTAGGTAACTTCAATATTTCAAGAGAATTACTTATTTCCTCCCACATTTGGAGTGGCACCGAAGTCATACTCATTCCCTTATGTTTTCCCATCCACGTTTGCTTTTCTTTTCCTATGTTCAATTCTTTGTTCAATATTAACTTGGGAACGACCATGTCCCAAAAAAGCCTCTGAATAAAAGAAAAAGTAGGGCAGTACATTAGTTCAAGTTGTTGTAGCCCAACGTATCTTACATCTCATAATTCTTATTTCTTGCATATGACCTAGCACAGATGAATGAACAGAGAAAAGACCTTCCAACTAATTTAATTGGACTCTGCCCTTCACATAAATGTAACAAAAATCTTATTTATGAAATACAATTTGCCTATGTCTACTAGTTGACAAAGATAAATATTGCCATTTTTTATCGAATTGCAAATTCTTTAAATCTAAATTTAACAGTAGCTAACTGAAGACTCATGGCAGAACTCAGGGGGAGATCCCAAAAACACCATGTATACACATATTTCCCAACTAGTCTTCCCCAGGAGATATTACCTGCACATTTTTAGTGGAATATTCTCTCAGTGATGTTGTTTACATTCCTTCTAGATTCAGACTTCATAGAATATAAAATGTGCTCCTTTTTTCCCCCCTCAAATTTGCTTCTTAATCAATCTGGACAGTAATGTGCACATGGGTAATAACACTGAATAATACAAACACCACTTAATTAATAAAGCCATGCTACAGCCGGCAGCATGTAGAGTAAAAGATTGCTGCAGCTGATCACAGCACACATGAAGACAATCTTCAAGGAGATTATCTTCTGTAATAATAAATGAACAATAACAACTACTGAAGCCTCAGAAGAAAAAGGGGTTGCTAACTTCATTTCTTCTTTGTCCCTCAATAATTAATAAAAAAAAGGTGAAACAATTTTCTGGCAGCGGTTTGTCTCTGGTGAATTAAGTAGCACCAGTGCTTNTTTAATGCAAGCCAAGAATTTCACATATTTTTTAGAAGTCTGGCTCTACAAAATACAGTAAAACTTTGCCATCATGTCTACTGAATTAATGATTCACCTGACAGCTATTTTATAAATTTTGTAACACATCCCTCTGTGTTTCTCTTTAAGATTTCAGTCGTATCTTTCATCGATTTTCTTTCTATTTTGAACTGTAACTGTGCACATAGACTTGTATTAAACCTGATAAAGAGCAGTGTAAGTAACTGGAATTGTTAATGTGTGTCTTATTAAACACACAGAACAGGGCTCACAGGATCAACGCCTGAAGGTATGTTTGAACTGGGAGACACAATATTAATACAGTCCTAATGCAGGATATACCCAGATGACTTCTAGGCTACCAGCCTGGGTACCAGGGCAAGCACGGATTCCAGTGCACACTTCATGTAGTTTTTAAGTAAGTCTCTTTAGGAAAGAGACCTCTGCTGTGATATGTGCTTTCTATTGGGATCCTACAGTGCCTACTTTTCTTTCAGACTTACTTTGGTTTTATGGATTTTAGGTTTCAGATAACAGAGAAATGTGTCTAGGGAATGTTAAAAATGACTTCACACACTTCACTACTTTCTTCCATTTTTGTCCTGTATTTTGAGTGTGTTTTTAACCTGTTGTGATCATCTTTCTCTTTTTTATCCTTGCTTGTTCCTTTGCAACTACAGTCATCATCTTGTTTTAAAAAATCCTGTCTCCTAGTTTATCAAATGCATTTTTGATCCAAATATAAAAGCTGACAAAGAAGCCCCTGTACAGTCCTATGAAACTTCCTCAAAGATCCCTAGCACTGGCATTTTATATTATTTTTTTAAGCTTCACAATCTGTTACAAATCTATTGCATAAAACAGGCAGTGAGCTTTCATTTAATGCATTTTCTTATCAAATGCAAAACAGATTAAAAGTAAAGCAACACTTCTCCCTGTCTTCCTTTTGCATTTCAGTCTTGGAGCATGCACTATATTTTTTATCAGTCTTGAGCTCTTCTGAAGATGATTACTTGAAGAAGCCCTGATAAGCTTGGGAGCAAAAAAAAAAATGGAGAAGTTAGGAAATCCATCATTAGAGTGAATGGCCAGAGAACGTCTCCCTCAATCACAATTCCTGCCAAGGATCAAATGCCAAATGAACCTCCCTGACAATCTTCCTATTTTTCATTCAAAACTAGAGTCTTTGGAAAGCTTGTGAAGACCAGGCTTGTTCCCTAGTAACTGTCCTATGAAACCTGGTTGACTTCAGTGAATGGCACAATGGTCATCACCTTGGCCATCACCACCTCTTAAAATGGGAGTTTCCCCACCAAGAGAGGAGAAGCTGAGTTAGCAATAGCTCAGAAAGGGATCCTTGTCCCCCGAGGCAGAAAATGGCATCAGAAGCTTTCTTGTCATGTGACCTGACATCAGATCTGCTGGTATACAAGAAAATGGCAGAATTGGGCACGTTTATTGACAAATTGAAGACTTATAAGCTGAAACAATCAGACAAGCACAGAAGGTGCTGTTTTTTCTCCTGCACTTTCTTCGCCTAACAGCAAGAATTACAGGGAAAAACTAACAAACTTTTGAGTTGTGTTATTATAGTAATTTAACAAAACACTGTATTAAAAAAGTTCTTATTTCTACAGTGTCTGATAATCATTACATTAACAGCTCTTACATTGCCCTGAATTTTCCTTTTATCTTCAACAGGCAAGAGAACACAAAAGAACAACAACACTATCGAACTGGAATAAAATTTTAAGATATAGTGAACACCAAGGTCTACGTGAAAACCTCTTAATTTCAGGTGGCGATTACCGAAGTTATTTTCTTACGAGCTGCAGATCAGGGTTGCTCCTGAACTCTCAGCCACACGTCACATCATATGCTTTCAAACCAGCTGCCTGATAGGCATAAAATTGGGCTATAGTTGATTGCAAAAGCAGACAACGTATTGTACTCCTCACTGAATAGAATCAAGACATTCATCTTTATCAGGTAAACAATCTTTCAAAAAACAACGCTCCTCCTGCTCATTAGAAAACTTACAGAATTTAACTTAAAACACAGCAGTGCCTCACAATCACCAGGAATGATTTTAAGGCTCATTTTACTTTCTTACACAAAACTCTGCACAACTTATGCTGGTTTTAATAGGAAAGAGCACTGAGAAAGGGGAAAAAAAAAAAAACAGCCCCAGCAAGTAGATTTTTTTGTTCTGTTTCCCATTTTCTACATCAATCCATCTTGACCAGATGCACATACCACTTTTTTCCTACTGATAATTGCATTTGTGGGTGGTAGAGGTGTTTAGGTGAAGAAGGGAACATGACTAGGATTTCTGGACTATCAATCAAAATAAATTCAGAACACAGAAGATCCACAGTACCTACATTTCCATAGGGGAGACTATGTCCTCCTATGCTAGTCAACAGAATTTAGGGGAAGACAAGGTATACTTTTGGAAAGTGTGTTATGGCAGCTGCAGTCTTGGAGCAAAGCTATGAAAATTTCCATGTCAAATGGCACATAAAAGCAAAATAAGAGCAAGTGAAGTTGTTGGAATTATTCTACTGTAAGAAACAAAGATCCAGCATAACTAGGTTGTTAATTCTGTGTAATCAATTTCAACAATTACCCCCTTATACACAATAAAATCTGCTTATTTATTACTATTCTGACCTTTCAAGTACTAAGTAGAAATTTAAAAATTCAATATGCTTCTTTCAGAAACAAATTATTAAATTTTATATGTAACAACATGTCAAATCCATGTTCAGATGAAGTCTATGAACAGCTGCTTATAAACCCTACAAGATCTTACAAACTAGTCCGTCTAAGCAAATTCTATCAATTTATTGTTTGGGAGGACTGGAGAACCTAGTAGTAAGAAACCAAGAGTGTCAAGTAGTAAGAGAGGTAAAATACAGAAAAAGAATATCAAATACCTTGAAAAGAAAACTGACTCTTGACTAGGGCTTTCTGATACGTTGTCACAGCATGCTGAATCCATCAAAAGAAGCCTCACACCTTCATTTCTGTAAAGAATGTTACACTAAACATTTCATTTGCTCCAGCAAATCACACATGATGTGATTTAGAGTCAGTTGCAAACTTAATATTATGCCAAAGCAATTGATTACTCTGGGTCTGGTCTCAGTCCAGAGCTATTAATAGGCTTCACACATTAATCCAATTTAGATGTTTGGTGCCATGTAGAGTTGTTCACTTTATAGGTTATCATAATGTTCAAGCAGTGGAGAGACTTTATAATAAAGTGTAAATATTGAGTCATCCAGAGGAAGAAGGAGTTTTTTTACTTTGTTGAGTCAATGAGTTACTAACAGACCATGCAACTACAGGAGATGACAGCTGATCCCAAAAATGGTTATTTGTATCTCCAATGAGACATGGCAGTTCTTCATTTAGCACTGTCAAACCATTCCTTGAGTTACAGGGGCAGAACTCTGTGGACGTATAAATGCATTTAAATGGAGCTCCAGTAAAACTCCAAGAAAAAGGCTTGCATACATTTCAGGCTCACAAGTAAAAGGACACTCCAGTAAATCAAATTCCCTGTGCAAAATTTAAAACTTCTCCTTTTCTATAAAAGCTATCCACAGCTTCCTCAAACAAAAGAGAAGAGTAATGACCAGTGGAGCTGGTGCAGTTCTAGCAGCAGCCTAGGAGCATGTAATGATTTCTTTCATTGTTATTCACTGTTACCTGCAATAACAATACAGGTTAATGCAAGAAGGGAAAGGGGATTGCTCTGGGGACAGGAACTCAAGTGAAAACTCCTTCAACCAGTACAATAGCCAGAAAGGAAGGATCTGACTAAATAAGTTTACATGTGTGGATATGCCTACACGCATATACATTCCAACCTTGAACATGCAATCTAGGTATTTTAAACATGCAGAGAAGCCAAGAATTTGGCTCTTTCTTGAAGATATATAACTCTAAAGCTACTACAAGGAAAGCATTTTTTGTCTACTTAATTTACCTCTTCAGTCTTCATCAGGAAAAAATGAAAGGTCAAAAAACCCACTCTAACTCTACTTGAATGCAAAATGGATTCAATTAAATGGAAAAAGAATCACAGCTCTGAGCCAATTTTATTGGAAATCCTTTGCAAAAACACAGAAATAGCTAGTTCTTAGTAATTAAAAAAAATATGCAATTTTCAGTCGGAAGTAATTTTTGTTACTAAAACCACTTTTTTTATTATTTTTTTTTTTTAAGAAGGCCAAGAGAAACTATTTGTGCTGGTTTTGACTGGGCTAGAGTTAATTTTCTTCACAGTAACCTGTATGGAGCTACAGTTTGGATTTGTGCTGGAAACAGCGCAGATAACGTGGGGATGTTCTAGTCAGTGCTGAGCAGTGCTCACACAGAGCCGAGGGCTGTTCTGCTTCTCACCCCACCCACCAGCAAATGGGCTGGGGGTGCACAGGGAGCTGGGAGGGGACACAGCTGGGACAGGTGACCCCCACTGACCAAAGGGATATCCCTGACCATAAGATGTCATGCTCAGCATACAAAGCTGGGGGGAAAAAGATGGAAGGGGGGAATGTTGAGAGTTAAGGCATTTTCTTCCCAAGTAACCATTACGCATGATGGAGCCCTGCTTTCCTGGAGACGGCTGAACATCTGCCTGCCGATAGGAAGTAGTGAATGAATTCCTTATTTTGCTTTGCTTGCATGCAACGGCTTTTACTTTACTTATTAAACTGTCTTTATCTCAACCCACTAGTTTTCTTTACTCTTCTGATTCTCTCCCCCACCCCCTCAGGGAGGAGTGAGCAAGCAGCTGTGACTGGGGTTAAACCACAACACTTCAAACAGAAGCAAAATATTTTGAGGATATCCAGTTTACCCTTAGTTCTACATCTGCCAATAAAGGTTTTAATTCCAAATTGGAAGAAAATAGTTTTAAAGTGCCAAGTAAACCAAAACATAATATTTCAATCACGTTACGCTTAAGCTTTCTGAACCGTTTATTCAAATGCTGTAAACTGACTATGAAGAACATTTGAGTGTTGTAGAAAATTATGAGAGTCAGTTCCCTTAGGTATTTAAACGGGAACTCTTACAGTGAAAATAAATTTGATATTACTGTGCAAATAATGTTATGTATCAGCCCATAATACAGAAGTTACAAAATTGTATTATTTACAGGAAAACTTCACTTGCGACCTCTCAGTTTAAGTATATGCAATGAAGGCAAATAAAGGCAAATGTAAATTTATAATCATTTTTAATGCAGAGCGGGTCCAGAAAAAGAAAGAAACAACCCGACAGTTCAATGGTCTAGATCTAGATTACTCAGTCTTGATATAACGCCTCATCAGCTGTCTTAACCTCACTGCTGTCCACCCAGTTGTTTCTGCTTTTAAAACTGCTAAGCATGAAATAACAGTGAATGATGTTATTTTTGTCAGAGAGAAAGTAAAATATTAAGTTTCTAGATTTTAATGGGGCCAAAGAAGGAAGGAAAAGTGATTCCTCCATCTCCAGAGCCTTGCAAAGACTTTTACTGGAAAACAGGTCTGACCTTTAGGCCAGCCAGCGCCCAGTACAATACCATCTTCACTGAAACTTCTCCAGATGCAGAAGAGAATCTTGCAGGCCAAATAAGCAGAAATTTGAACACCACTGTCAACGCACAGATGCATTTTCTTCTACACTCATGTCTTGGGTCAGGACCGCCACCACGTGGTTGCGACCCCCCCTCCCGGTAAGATGGGAAAGGATAAAAAAAAAAAATGGAACCTCATGAGTTGAGATAACAACAGACTTTTAATAATACCACACAAGGAAAACAAAAGAAAAGCGAATATAACAATAAGACAAGGTATAGAATACAATGGAAACACTGATACAATGAATATCTCACCACCGAACAAACCGGCCCCGTCCCCCGGTCCCGGCTACCCTTCCCCTAAACCCGGGCATAACGTCAGCATGGCATTGAATATCCTTTGGCTATGCCCACCTCCCAGCTTCTGTGAGGAATTGACCCCATCCCAGCTGGACCCAGGACAACTCAATAGACAAACTCACTTAGTGAAGATCCATAGTTGCTGACATAGACGTGAACATTGTGTGACTGGCCATATAAAGTGACAAACCTATTTACAATGTGATTCTCAGCCCCTTTCTTCAACTTAATTAAGAAATACCATTCACTGAGGGCTTGAAAAGTTTTTTTGCATTGGATTTTCTGAAACTTGTAATAGTGAGCAGTGAGCCAGCAAGTCAGCACTCAGTTAGCACTGGTGACCTGAACATCTAAGAGCTAACATTTGTACTCTCCAAAACTGCAGAAGGACACACCTTAGCCCCTTACAGGCGCCTGGGGAGAAATGAACCATTACACAAACACAACTATGAAAAATGAAAGCTTAGATTGAAATGGGTGTGAAGCTGGAGGAGATGCCCTTGGAAGCTCCTTGTTAGAACTGTGCCAACAGTTAGAAGGTTATTTTCCTGCCAAAGGTGAAGTTTACTGTCTTTCTACGTATTTTTTAAAACATCCTTGACAGAAATTGTAATCCCATAGGCCCATCAAAAAAAGTATTCTGTAAAGTGAGACTTACACAATTTTTAAGCTATGTGATTGTGCCAACTAGCAAGCATTTTTCCCGTCTTACTAGAGTGACGGCTCGCTCTCTCCCTGCAGCCCAGCTGATCTCTTTGCTGGAACCACAATTTAGTACCGAGATTCTGTCTGAAGTGACAGGAACTGTTCACCAAAGTGCTGTTAAGGCAAATGTTTTCCAGGAATGTACAAATCTCTCAGGTAAATAGAGAGAAATGCAAATGAACGTGCCCCCCAGCCACACAAATATCATGTTCCAAATTCATCTTTTAAGGGGGTAACCCTGAGGACACCGCTTGTTTTTTTATTAAACCCATGTGAGGAGCTGCGGTGAGTCTGGTGGGTTTTCCATCCCAGTACAGCTGGAGATCCTGAAGCATTTCAGATTTCATTGCAGTTACAGTTCAAAAAGATATTACTCTAAACTTTGTCATTCAAATTATATAAAAAATAATCCCCAAGGCAAGAAGGAATTCTGTTTTTTTATCTTGCTTTACACACTTGCTTTCCAGCTTCCATTTGATTTATCAGGTTTGTTACTAAGGATTGTCACAAAGGAGAAACTAAAGCAAATGAGCCCTATTTGCATCAAAACAACTTCCTTGTGAGGCAAGAAGCTTAACCCCCTTGCTTTCTTATCATTCATGCAATTGTTATCAGCAAGGGGGAGAGAAAAGGGAAGAGGGGGAGAGAGAGAGAGGAAAAGAAAATGTATGAGAGAAAGTACAATGTCTGTAAGCTTGACTGGCATAAATGCTCTGCTCACTTTCTTCCTGCTGTGTGAAAACTTGTTTTCATCTAAACTACAGAATATTTCACTAAATCTAATGTGATCTGACAGCTCATCTTAAATTGTGTCATTATATATAAAAGGAAAAAAAAAAGCTCACAGACACTACATTATGTATCATATTTTCAGAAAGTCATATTTTTCTCCTTTTCAAATCTAACATATAACATAAGCATTCACTGAAAAGACTGCTTAATAATAATTTCTATGATCTTTCTTGATATCCATCCTTTAGTAATGAATTGGTATTTCTGGTGCAACGGGTAATCATTGGGCCCCTTTCCCATTTTTTAGAGCATATTTACAGCCAATGATCTCACTATCAGGTGAGGACATCACTCCAAGCATTCAGCAGGATGCCATGCAAATGCCCATAAGCACTGTGCCTGGGAGGGAGAATGAGTTCACAGACCAATAACCTCTGCTAAATATATTCTGCCTTAAATCCTACAGGTTTTTATTTCCAGAATCAAGACAAAAGCACTTCGCGTCTGTGAACATGAACCGTTCAAGAGTAAAGTTTGACAAGTGGCTGCGAGATCAGCTACATCTCCTGTGCCTTATGACAACCTTCTCGATATTTTGGTGCCTAAAATTACAGGTCCCAGGTCAAAATCTAAAAATTAGCCTAACTCTCTACCCACACTAAAAATATTAAAAAGCAGCATTTTTAAAATCCTATGCTTTCTTTAAAAATCTGCCTTTTTCATGGATCTAAATTCCATGAAGTTTCAATCAGACTGACCAGACAAATGAATGTAAAACTCTGAAGATGGAGACAGATCTTCTATGTCCCGAAATGTTTAAGTAGGGTAGTAAATGGCATTTACACACACCTAGAAGCTTGGATGCTTTTGCAACCTCCCATCCAGCCACAACACCCACACAGCTAAGGATACAGCCAACAATCTTTACTCAAAATAATTAGTCAGTTGGAATCTAGGCTGTGTCTGCACTGTGCACTTCACTGTGCGCAAAGAAACCTACCACGGTATAAAACAGCTGAAGTATTTGAAGTAGCCTCATTTATCATTTCTTGTACTTTCAGGCATTTTGGAAAACATTACCTCTACCAACTGTAAAATATGTTTTATCTTTTTATTTTAGTATCTGATTTTAAAAGCATTTTAGAAAATTATCTGATTTTTACATCAATTTTTTTAAAGAGATTTTTACATCAGACCTTTCTGGAATTGCTTTTGCAATCTCAACAACTCTCTTCTGGCAGAATATGCTACCAAACACACAGAACGCAAAGCTAGGCTAGTACCAAACCCAAAGATTTTGCACATGATACTTGCATGTAATACACATCCAAAGCCAGACTAAGAAGAATGAGGAAGAGATCTACAAATTAAGCAGAATTTTCATTAATATTGTATAGCAAGTAACTTCCATACCATAACCAGTCTTTGTTACCTGGGATAACAAATCATCCTCTTGTGCTACCCAGTTTTGAGCACTCCTGCTCCAAAGATCCATTGCAGTTAATGCCAAGTACTGGTAAGAGCTGTCACAACAGAACATACTAACTTCACAAATTCTGTTGTTCCTAAAAAACGGATAGGCAGCCTCATGAAACAACAGTACTGTTTACTAACATGATTTTTTCAGAAAAGCTACAGCATAAAATGCAAGCTGTGTTTTCCATAGAGCAAACTTTTCTGCATCCAGTCAGCCTCCAAGATAAGACATTTTTCCTGTTTGCCAGCATGAAAGTGTTCCTACAGTAGATCTTCAGATCTGCTAAATTTTCTTTTAAAAACTTTTTTTTTTCTGACTACCCACAGTGACAAGTTTCATCTCCATTTTTTCCCATTCTTTCCTCTTTTTTTAAGAAACTACCTTAACACCACCCTCTTCTCAACCTCCTCCTTCCTTTTATACAAAAAAAAATAAAATATTTCTGCTTATCTCTCGGCCCCCCCATACTAACTGGATCTTGGAGATCCCCTTATATTTAATCTCTCCCTAGGGATAGAAAATGAGGAGAATAAATGGCTCCTGGTTTGGACCTGTTCATACATCTTGCTTATATTCAAAAATAACCAACCTAAAAATTCCCCATGAAGAATCATCTGAAAGTCAGTATTTTAATATGCAACAGCAAAACATTTGAGCATCCCCAGCATTAAAAGGGTCTAACAAGGTGCCTAGAAAATCTCAGTTTTCTGTTTTCATTTGTAGCTATAACTTTGGCACTTTTATATTTATTTATTTTATATATCTGTATGATATGAGACAGCAGAACGGTAAACAGAAGCAAAGGAAAAAAAAAAAAACCCTACCAATGAACATGGATCTAAGGTAGTCAAAGTTTATTCACCTAAGCGGTGATTCAATATAATTGGTCAGTATCCAAAAAGCACAGCAATTTTTGTCACAACAGGTTATTAGCCTGCCAGTCAGCTCTGACTTATTTTCCACTTATTTTCCAGCAACTGGATTTCACATCTATTTCTTTCCCTTTGATAGCTCTACACAGGCACTTGCAGAGTGAACAAAGAATGAACTATCCAGACCATATGTTTAAACAAAGAGCTGATGTGAGGAATACTGGGCACTAACCTGTCTTACTAGAGAGTAAGAATCATTTACTCTTACAAAGAGTCAGTCCAATCTCCCAGGAAATATGCTAGGCTAGAATGTGGTCTTAGCTTGCAAGGAATACAAGTCATAACGAAAGGAATAAGACTTGGCAAAACAGCACACATTTTGAATCTGGGGCATGAATTTCATAGAATTAAGCCTGTGATTTTAAAAATACTTGACAAAGCCATTCTTTGAGGGTACTCAGATAGCTCATCTAAAATGTACTCTCTTCACAAACATTAAGCCAGCAAAACAAGCTAAATATGTCAAGTAAATTATGCAGAGTGATCCAGTCACTTGTGGTGAGATCCAAAAGATACTTAAAGGTTGTGACATTGAACATGGTAACAGATGCCGAGAACCCAGCTCCTGGAGCGGAAACCACAGCCCTAACTTAGGCAACTAAAGTTTCTATAAAGTGGCTGGAGAAAAAGAAGTTGCCTAAAAGTGGAACAGGCTCAGAATAGAAATCCCTCAGCAAAGCGTGCAAAACGCTTTTGGGAGCGTACCACCACTCTGGTACTACACCAAGTCTTGGGATTCTGACAGTAAGCCACACATGTATCCACTGAAGAGAGGACGGTGGATGGCCACTGGAATGACGGGCTGGAATCCCTTGTATGAAGGGAATCTGAGAGAAGTGGGTTTGTTCAGCCTCGAAGAGTCTCCCCGCTGTCGAAACCTACCTAATACCAGCTGCAGAGAAGATGGAGACCATGATAACATGCAGATGCAGAACATAATCAATTCTTATTAGATATACGGAAAAGATTGTTTCTCATGAGGGTCATCAAACACTGGGAGAAGGTCTCAGAGAAGCTGTCAGACCTCCATGCTTGGAGATCCTCACAACTCAAATGGACAAGGCCTAGAGCAACTGCCCCAAGCAAAGGATTGGACTAGAGAGCTCCAGAGACCCCTTCCCATCTAAATTATTCTATGATTCTATGACTGAGCTCCAGGATATTTTTTTAATATATTAATATACTATTATATATAATTATTATATTAGTAGACATAGAATAACCTAAATTCTTCCTAAATTGTTTTAGGAAGAATACCCAGGTACTTCTCATTTCTCTCCCTACTGCCTTGAACACCTCATCATTCTTTGCTGGAAGTACCACTGCATGATGCCATCCATCACTAGAGACCACAGACACTTAAACTCCACACACTTTGTGTTCTTTCCAAAGCCAAATTTATATTCAACTAAAATTCTGGACTGGAAAAATCCAAAGCCACTTACCCTTTGGCCACCTGCTTACCTTGTCACTTTTCTCTCCTTCTGTTTTCCTTATTTCCTTCTGTTTCTAATGATTTCTACTATGAGAGCATTAAAAGTATAGAAAAATCAAGGGCTGCCCATTCAATAGCTTATATTCTCTACTGAATTGCTAACAGTGAACTATTAACTCAAGTATTGTGATTAGCCTTCTGGTTAATATGAGCACATATACTGTATGTAACCACCACAATAATCCAGACAATAGTCTAAAATATGACACTTAAAACAAGTTCAGAGCGTCAAATAACAGATTAATTTACACACTGATTAAATATTGCTAGGTTGCAAAAATATTCCAAACTGAATAAAACTTTGTCATTTTTAAATCTGCAATTACCTAATCCTTTCTAAAATAAAATTAATAACAAAATATATGTTATCATATAACCTATTTTACAGGTTTAAAATTGCAAGTGTGAAGATATTTTCATTTTTACAAAAAAAAATGAACTGCCAGATAAACACTGGATGTGTTTAAAAGAGATACTATGTCATATTATTATCTCAAATGTGAAAAAGTGAATTATTAATCTACAGTGTAGTTTGTTCCATAACTGTGACAAATTACTACTTTTAAAAAATAAAATGCTTAGACTTCTGCATAAATTAGTTTAATATATCACACCAGAGGAACAATATAGTCAAGCTACACTATGTCAGAAAAAAATTGCAAGTGAATCTGTAATTCTCAAACAGCATCAAAAATGAGCAGGCTGAACTGAAAAATATATCTCATGTGTCTTAGACCTGGAATACTTGGAGATATAAATTGTGTTTTAACATGGCCAGGGTTTGTTGGCAAGTCTTGGAACAAGTCGACTAATGCTCCAGCCAGTATCAGTGACAGAGCCCTCATTGATTTCAAGCAACTGTTCCCATTCAGAGAAGCAAAATGGTTTCCTAGCCCAGGGGAATATCTTAAATTCTTTCACAACCATACACAAAAATAGAAAGAAACAAACAGAAAAGAAAACCATGACTCCTTTTGCTTTCCTTTGCATACTTAACGCAGTCATTTCTCCCCAATCTCTTTCCAAGTGGGTTTAATGGGAAGAATACTCATCAAAACCGGTAAATATTTAGTGAAGCGCACAGAAAACAAAATTATACTGCATTGCACAGACAAACGTAGCAGAAAAACAACTCTAAAATCCACCACAGAAATCCCATGTCATTCTCCAACAGACACTGCAAACCTTACCTAACTCACGATGAACTTACGTTCGAGATGCAAACCTCAATCCTTCTTAGCACCTATTAATCCTGTATTTTATTAATTTAGCTCCTTCCATCATGACTTTTGATCATAGAAAAGGTAACCAGTGGTTGTAGCCATCAGAACTTTGTAAAGCAATCATGCTATTATTAGCATGAGAATTACTTATGCTCACCGTAGAATGGTAAAACACTGAGGAATGAAAGAAATTCCAGCTAAAGAACGAGGAGGAAGAAAAAAATACAAAGACAGAAAAGCATGTCACATAAGCCAACAGAGCCGACACAATGATTCATTTCACAGTTTTCCCTGGCAACGAATGCCTTCTTTTAACACCCTAAGGTTTTGAAATTGATGACTGAAAGGCTTGCTCCACTACTAATTGCTGTCAACCAAGACTCAATAATTTAGCTTTGGTTTGTCATATGACTCTGACAAGTAATGTTTGTTCTTCATCATCCTATCATAGAGAGCCATGCGACATGATGACTTGGCAATAACATGCTAAGATGTTAAGAAATGACAAACAATTACTTCTGTCTCAAGTCCAAAGGGTCTTTAACGTGCACAAGAAGATGTAATCTAGAAATAATGGAAAAAAGAATACAGCTACAGACTCAACTCCTAGTTGATGACAGAGGCAGGACCATTTCCTCCAGCACAGGGCTGTGTACAACATGGAATTACAGCTCCGCACAGGGATCAAAAATAATGTATGTGAGAAAGTTCTGGAGTTCTCATTCGATGGCATAAGCTCGTTCCACCAGTCCAAATTGCTCTGTTTTCCGAGTTCTGACTGCTAAAGCCAAAATGTGAGACTGACTCCAGGAAATTGTTGAAAATTTCGCTCTCAGAAGAGTCATGTAACCAAGAGGTAGGAAATGTATTGTGGTGGGGGCAAGGAAGAAGAGGAGTTATTACATTTTTTTCTAGTTATTTTGGTATACACTAGAGTCTTCTCCACTGGTAAGGCCAATGCATTTAGAGCTTTCTTCCTCATTTCTTAGTTCCTAGATCTCTTGCACAGCCCCCTTAAAACACCATGCATTTCAGAAGAAATTCTTCTCCATTATTAAGTATTTGTTGCTATTTTTTTTTTTAATTTCTAAAATGCCTATTTCCATAGCTGATAAAATCCAGGATATTAGAAAAGCACCTCTATTTCATTGCACTAAACTTTCTGCTGTTGTGGCTTTGCAAGACAACAGTCTGTTCAAGATTTACAAGAGGCAATGACAAGCCTTTTCTTTAAATTATTGTGGCAGATTAAGATTTCTGCTTGAGTCTTGAGTATTTCTACTTCATAGTCTACATTCAGTGCCTCTGTCTAATTATTTGAACAACTGATGCATCACAGAATCACAGAACGTTAGGGATTGGAAGGGACCTCGAAAGATCATCTAGTCCAATCCCCCTGCCGGAGCAGGAACACCTAGAGCAGATCGCACAGGAACGCATCCAGGCGGGCTTTGAATGTCTCCAGAGAAGGAGACTCCACCACCTCTCTGGGCAGCCTGTTCCAGTGCATATTGTGCAACAGAGATGAACACCTCCACAAATCATTAGTTACGTACATCCACCCTAGCATACAGTGAGCTCCAAATGAATTTTTAAAAAAATCGTTAAAAGATATGCCATTTTATGTGTGATGGCAACATCATAGTAAACTACATTTAGCTGGTATTCAAATTAATGTCTTAAAAATAGTTCATCATGCAGAATTGCTTGACTGAATGCTTACAGTGCTTCTGGAAAGCTAATGCAGGCAGGGCAAAAAATTATTATTCATTTCATCTGAGCAGCTAAGCAGAAGGTAATATAATGAGGAAGTTCTGCTAGCAGGCTACTTAACATTTCTTCCTTGAAGCTCTGAAACCCTATTAAATTTCTATACTAAGAGACTGAAGAAAAAAATTGAATTCTAAATCTAAGCACCTTATGATTAACTGGTGCTTGCCAGGGAAGGCACTGCAAAGTCGTCAACCGCACTGGCACAGCTGGGGAAGGCTTTAGCAAACAAATAAAAGAAACTGCAGTGAGAGTGACCACGTTTCATCGAGATCTGCATGCACAGGCAAAGGTCAAAAACAATTTTCTCCTCTACCCTTCATGCAACAATAACAATTGGCTTTTAGGATGCTATTGCTTTCTTGCAAGGCACAACAATGTTGACCTAAGGTCTCAGTTCTTTAGAGGGTGCAATTCTTGGAGCAAAGTCTGTCTTCTTCAGTAAGCCTTTTTGGGCAACATTACATTAATTCACTAGTACTGTGTAAGGTACTGCTAACAGACAAAAGGAGTTGGTGGGAGGTGCAAACTACAAGGAAAAAAAATTGGAAAACACCAGTCTGCTGCCAAGAAAGCAAATTCATAATGAGTCATCTTCGGAGATGATTACTGAATTATTAATTTTTGTCTTCAACTTGCAGCAATTCATTTCTAAAGACGGAATCCTGATCAGGACAGCTCCTCTGATGAAGTAGCTTGATACCATCTCTCTGACTTGTGTGCATTCACACCACTATACGATTTGAAACTGTACGTATTTTACTCATAGTGAAACATTTTTTTCTGTTAGAGAATCCTCTGGGGATGCATTTGCTGTTATCCTAGACTAACTCTACCAGCTCTCCAACACCTCAGAGGTCAGCCACCTCAGTGCTGCTGCAGGTTTTGATGTTCCACCCACTTTTGACTGGATACCTGTAAAATGAAGCAGTTTTGCTCAACACCTAGAGAAATGTAGCACAAGCAAAATATCAGTTTTGCATAGTCACCTGCAAATGCAGAGGAAGGAAACAAGAGAACAGAAGAGATTCTAAAGCATTGCAGCTTGTTCTGCTCAACCTCTAAGGATTCAGCTGCTTGCTCCTCTCTTTTCAAAACCATAAAACTTCTACACAAGATGATTTCTTATTTAAGACACACGCTGGTGCTTTCTGTCTCCGTACTTGCCAGGAACACCAGCAAAAGAAAAAGATAGCCTCACTGCATGTTGGCCTTTCCAGTTGTCATCCTGGCTAGAAAACAACATAATGTGGCACAGAGCAGTTTTAGATTTTTCAAAGAATCAATTTTACCAATGTTTTTCAGAAACATATGTCAGAGATAGGGCATTCATTTTTCCACCCTAAACACCAGCTAAATAAAAGCACCTAGTGACACAGCAGAGTTCAGCCACTGTGTGCACTTTAGGAAAAAGAGGGGGGGGGGGGGGAAAAGAATAAAAAAGAGGAAAAAAAAAAGAAGAGGAAAAGAAAAGCCAAAATGGTTAAATACCTACTTGACTTTATAAAGGAATTCTCATTTCTAAGCAGGACAAGCCTCTGTAATTGCATTATCTGCTACACAACGGTACCCAGTTTTGCATTTATCTTGTTCTTCTGAAGTGAGAAGGCAAATATTCATGCTTCAATAACAAGCTCATAAGAAGTGCCTGATGGAAGGTATTTCTACTGCCCTGAAAAATTACGTAAATCAAGTGCTGAGCAATTGCCACTTTCCAGCTAAACGCTATTATAAATAACTGTTTGTATGGCCTTAGCACTTTTTTCTGCCTGTCAACTACTGATAGAGATTCACTCCCTAAATCACAGTAATTTCCTTCTAGCTGTCAGAAAAGAGATTTAATATGGAGATAAAGAAATAGATGAAAAATGTGTGCTTTACTTTTTAAAAGAGTTATATGATTTTGCGCAGTTGTTTCAAAAGCCTTGTGCTTTCATTTTTTTAGTTCATGTCCAAACAATGACACCAATTTATTATGGCATACAATATTCACTTTGAAAGCTTTGATATAAATAAATTCATAAACTTTCTTCTCCCCATTCAAACTTAGCACAAAAATTTTAGGTTGGGAATAATGTCTATTATCAGGATGCTTTCAGAATTTTTCAAGTCTAATCATGAAATCAGTCACTTGTAATTTTATGGGAATTAGCATTCAAAGCAGAATATCCCCATAATTTTTAATATCCCCTAGTTCATCTTTACACAACTTATTCTGAGCACCTAAAACCACAGATTCTGTCAGAGACACAAAGATTCACGCATTCTCAACTGATATTATGTCCTGGGTTAAGCAGAGACAGAGTTAACTTTCTTCATAATAGCTAGCAAGAGGCTGTGCTTTGGATTTGTGCTCAGAAGAAAGCTGAGAAGAAGCGATGTTTTGTGCTGCTGCCAAGGTCGGCAGATGAGGGAGGAAACACAGCCTAGGATTTGATCTTAGGTTCAAGACTGAAAACTCAGAATAGTNTGTATCACTTATTTGTATATGGCATTATTTTCAATATTATTGTAGTTTAGTTATTGAATTGCCCTTATCTCAACCCACGAATCCTTTTTTTCCCTTTACCCCTTTAATTCTCTCCCCTACCCCCGGGGGGGTGGGGAATTGTGTGAGCAGGTGTGTGGTTTTGGCTAACCCATCACATATTACAATAGTATTAAATATATATACTAATGTGCGAATGGCAGACTTAACATAAATTTTGGGGTAATAAAAATTAGGTAGACTACGCAACATTCAAATGTAAGAAATTAAGTCCTGCTCACTAGTCTAGTTTCACTTCTACATTCTCACATGCCATCATGCAGATGGCAGCAACTGATACTGTAGAAACTGATATTTTTTTCATCCTCCATAATAATATCATCTTTAAATTTAAAAATACTTTTCAAAGCAAAACTGTGAAAAATTAATTATATTATGAACTGCAAATTGCAAAAAGAAAGCAAAGACTCTTCAAACTTAGATGAATATACACAAATATTGTGTTAGTCAAGAGTTTTAAAGAGAGGAAGTAATATATTTCTACATGTAAATAATACCTTTGAGCTGCAATCATCCTTTGGCAGCACTGAAACAGCATATGTAATTGCTAAAGTCAACAGATTTTCTTCAAGAGCTTTGCTGCTTATGTTTACTATCCAATTTTACAGAGATTAATTTCACAAAAACAGAATTTTTATGTGGCAGTATCCCAAGGGTTATGCAGCCATCAGTTCGCATAATGATATTTTAGTAGATAGGAGAATAGTTTTAAGAGTTCTACAAAGAAATACAGCTCATCCTTTTAAAAGCATGCACATAAAAGAAAACAAAAAAAATCCAGAATATATTAATCTTAATTTCCTCCATTTCTGGGCAGCTGAAAACTGAAATTTTCAGCCACAAATGTTATTTTCAATTTTTCAGTGAATAAAATGGCCCTCCTGCAGAATTCTCAGAATGAAAATATTCATCCTCCCCAAACACAAGTTTTTGTGTCTGGCATCCTACTTAAAAATGAAAATAGTTCAATGGTGCTGTGGCAGACACACCAGGGATGCCCTGGGCTGCTCCAGGGGGGCGTTCTGGGGTGGTTCAAGTGACTACTTTATACAAGCTTCCTTCTTCTCAAATCTAATTTTTTCCCAAGCCTCACATACAATATAACACAGTTATCACCTGGTTTTCACACCTGCATTGGGAAATGATGGACAAATGGTTTCAGTGTACACCTTCACTCTTTGTAACTCGTTATACCTGATGCGGGTTTATAAACCAGCTTTTTTCGCACTGTCTTCCTTCGCTTCAGATATCCTCCCCCTTCTCCCAGCCTGGAGGTGATGTATGGCAGAGGGCAGCCAGGCAGGCTCTGGGTTTATGAGGACATTTTCACTCCTGACTTCCCAGGTGAACCATTTCAGTCATGAAAGAATGTTGAACGAACTGACTGACAGATCCCAACAGGCAGAGCGAAGGGCAACATATGTCTTTCCAACCTTTACTTGTTCAAACCATGCTTTGTCCTTCCAGCATCCCTCAGCTTTACAAGATACAGAGTTCTTACAAAACTTCTCCCTTCGACAAATTCTCTTCTTTCCGGGGATAGGGTCAGCATTCTTGTTGGCACCATGATGCCAAAAGAGATATACTGTCCTGACTTCTAGTGTTTGTTAAAAGATGGTTTTTCATCTCCAAGGAATCACCAGTCACCAACTTATACCAAGTAGATACCATGGACTGTATCTGAAGAGACAATCTTTTAGTGCATAGAATTTATTGGAGTTTTTTATTGATGGCACCAATATCCACTTGAGCTAGGGCATGAAAATAAAAACCAAATGTTACAACAGCTCCTCTTTTTCATTGTCTTTCTAAACCCATTCAGATTTAGTATTTAGGCATTTGTGGTAATGAGTATGATTCCCCTTGGAGTTAATTGACTTCACAGACCTGAATAGTAAGTGAACAAAATACATGTGGATATAATGTACATTTATTAAAGATTTTCCTGGCAGGTTGAGGAATACTGCTTTTAATTCTGTTCTAGATTCTGTCTGCACAAAATCTACTATTTCTAGTCACTTCTATCCAACAGTCATAATAAACATTTCTCTACACAGAAGACAAATTGCAGATTTAAACCAGACTTTCCTCTGAGAGCAAAGGACACAAGGAAAAGGGACAAAACTGGATGGATGTCAACAAGACTGTTTGTTGCTGCTTTTCTTTCAGTTTTGGGGATATTTACTAAATTCCTGAGAATTACAAGAAGGAAGCGTGCCCTGTTACTTTTTCCACACTAAAATCAATGAAGATTCTCACATCAAACTCATTGTTGCTTTTCAGAACAACCAGTTTTTCTTTATTTTGCAGTGTTTCCTTTTCATTCCCTTCCTCCTACTGCTAGAAAATATTTTCAGATTTCTGGATTCAATGCTGTAGCAGTCTTCTGTATTTTAATGTTGTACCACAAGAAGCAAAGGGTCCATATTATTTTCTACAACATCAATTTAATGTTATTTAAAAAAAAATAAATTTAAAAAACCCCACTCTCCCAAAAGCATAAAGACTTATCATGCCATCCAAGGACAACAGACGTAATCAGAATGTTCCTTTAAACAACTACTATGGTCAGCTTTGGATTTGCTTTCTGGTACTTCAAGGAGAACCTGTTTGAAAGAAGCCATTTGCAGAGGCTGACTTTTGTCTTTGCATTTCCTGTCATTCAAAGGATTCAGCAGGTGTCCACACCACAATCTGTTGGGAAAGGTCTTTTTGAGACAACACGTTAAAGAACTTACAATAGCTGCACTCTTACAGCTTTTTGTGATGTTTAATGCCATGGATGAGGCTTACTTCCCTCTTCAAGATTAAGTATCCAAAGGTTGATTAAAATAAAATAAAAGATATCAAATGCCAGATTATTAAAAGGAAGGCAAGAAGAAAGATAGCAAAACAGGCTGAAAATAATAAATTTTAAAAGCAGGATAGTCCTCAAGTTCACTCTATCCATCTGTCATTAGTAAGGCATAGGTACCATGGGCTAATTAAATGTTAATGAAATACAAAAAATCTGCTGGTCTCAAAGCATTAGCTAAGGAGCAGTAACTGCACAACAGCTGCTGCAGCTCACCGAAAGTGCTCATGTCAGCACCTCAAACAACATCTAAAATCTGGATTCAAAACATCCGAATGAAATAATAACGGCTCCTTCATGTAATTCATTTCAGAGGACCTGCAATTATTTCTGCCGAAGACAGAGGTGAAAGGTCCAAGTGACTGCAAAAAAAAAGCCAGAGAGTTTCATGGAGCAATACAATTAAAAATGAGATTTTTCCATCTGCTATTTTGTTAAAATCTTTTTAAGTAAAGCACAGTGTCTGTAAAAGCAGTACCATATTAAGATGCTAATGACACCGACACCAGAAACTCATGCCAGAAATATTAATGTTAGAGACACAAAATCTTTACTCTTCTTCCACAGCATTACGGTCAAACAGCGCACTGGGCAGAGATAAGATTTAAGCTCGCTCCCCATACAAAGCCTGATTCTTACACACAAACTTCTTCCTAGCCAGAAAGAATGCTTACATCTTGTTGTGGCCTCACTGGGGACAACAAGGAAAGACAGGAAGGACAGGGATGGGAAGCAAAATGTCACCCACACAATATGCAGGAAGCTAAGCTGGAGCTTGAGGTAGATCACAGGATGTTCTGAGAACGAAACACACCACACCTGAGCCATAGCAAGCATTGCTAAGGCTAACCCAAATAACCTCGTACCTAAATTCTATCCTTGAAATGGAAATCTTTCTTAGGAATGGCCAAGGTGTTCCCTCAGCTCAGGCTGTGCGCAACGCTCTTACAGCCTCCTTCTGCAAGCTAGCGACTTGGGGGTTAGGCACCTCATCTCTTCGGGGGATTGATATGGGCACAGCTCAGATGGTCCCAGAGAGGTGCCTGTGCTCCCCATCTGCTCTTAGATAAAGACAGAGGCCATCTACAAAGAGTTGATTCTGAACATCTTGCTTGAAGACTTGAGGTGTCACAAATTAAAGAGAATGACAGGCCCCACAAATCTCCAATTCATGATGACAGAAACCCTTTTCCTCTTCCTTTGGTCAACTATCCCAAGTCAGACGAAGGGGGCATTCTCAAGTTATCAAACCACTTCTCCCCATCTTTAAACCTCCTTGAGCAACAACCAAGGAGTAAAGAACATTTTGTGTTCTGTCGAAGTGGGATATATTTGGTAAAATAACCTTTGGTTTAAGTGTTGTGTGCCAGTTCATAGCTGCCGACTATCCCATATACCTCCTGTACGCCTAAATACCAGGCTGTTGTTTGTAGCTACTATTCTTATCAGTGCTGTCTAAAGAAAAGGATTTCCACTTCATGCCAAAACCCATTTATCCACAAAGACACCCATCATTCCTGCAAAGATGTAGTGTTTTTCTTTAAGAGGTACAGCAAAAACATTCTTAAAAATACAGAGTAACACTACAGAAACTCTCTTTGCGAAATGCCAACGGATACAAAGTCCACCTGACACAAACGGCCATTCTGAAACTATAAAGGAAAATGTTTTACTCTGCATCTCTTCAGCAAGAAAGAAAATTGCTGGAAATTAGTTGAGAAACTAGATAATCAGTATGCCTGTCACGTTCATCCCTTTCAAATGATGCCAAGGAAAATGAAATTAACTACCATGTTACAAAGAGACAGTGTCAAAATCAATTAAAAACTTCAGATTCTTTGGTGTTCTGAAATCAGGGGAGTTAGAGTTATAACCTAAACAGAAGTAGTAATTCCATTTACTACAGACATAGCACAATGCTTGTAAAATCCCCTTACTCTGGGTGGGAAAATGCATAAACACTGGCATTTGTCATATAAGAAGTCGGCACTTCTGCGTTCAGGAAAGAAAAAATCCTGAATTTCCCAGCAGCTTCTTGCATTTGGCAAATACAAGCTCCTTTCAGCTCCTTGACTGAGATGAGTTCACACATCACCAGACAGTGTGCATGTGGCGTGTGTTCATTGGCAGAAATATGGTCACCATTTCGACGAATCTGATTTTTAATGAGGACAGGTCAAACATTTCCCTGGAATATGTAAATTCATGCTGCCTGTGCTGCTGTTGAAACTGTATTGTCTATCTAGCAAAAAATATTTTTCCAAATGAATCCAGGGACTTCCTAACTGAACACCAAACACGAGCCACGCTGTACCACTCAGCTCTAAGTTGTAGATCAACACCTGTTAAATCACCAGCATCATCCTCCTTCATCCTCCTTCCCTAAATACATATCCAATCAGAATTACTTCAAGTCAAACAGGATAGCATCTTTAGTCACTACAGCAAAAAAAGTACAGGAAAATATTGTTTATACTGTGCTTTATATTACAACTTATGTAGTCCTAAAAAACATGAATAGGTGATAACTCATTTCAGATTTCAAAATACGTTACTATGAAAAAGATGAAACACAATGGAATATCTTCAAAGTCCTACTACCCAACTTGGGCGAAACACAGGGATTTCAAGCTTTTCTTACTTTTCTTTTTTTAACATTTACATATCTTTAATCTTTTTGAATCTGTCATTACACTCTTTTAATCTTTTATATTTTGCTGCTTTTTCAGCTCTTGTCTGCATGCAGGGATACAAATAAGAAGGACTTTTTCGTGTGCGTAACAACAAATAGATAGTTTTAATAAGAGTCGCTCACTTGTAACACCACTTTCTCTGATGGAAGACACGTTCAAGAATGTATTAGCCTTTGCATTGAGCAATATCTATGGAACAATAAAAAAATTACCCATCACACCTATTTCTTAGAGAAAAGGCANGAAAATATTGTTTATACTGTGCTTTATATTACAACTTATGTAGTCCTAAAAAACATGAATAGGTGATAACTCATTTCAGATTTCAAAATACGTTACTATGAAAAAGATGAAACACAATGGAATATCTTCAAAGTCCTACTACCCAACTTGGGCGAAACACAGGGATTTCAAGCTTTTCTTACTTTTCTTTTTTTAACATTTACATATCTTTAATCTTTTTGAATCTGTCATTACACTCTTTTAATCTTTTATATTTTGCTGCTTTTTCAGCTCTTGTCTGCATGCAGGGATACAAATAAGAAGGACTTTTTCGTGTGCGTAACAACAAATAGATAGTTTTAATAAGAGTCGCTCACTTGTAACACCACTTTCTCTGATGGAAGACACGTTCAAGAATGTATTAGCCGCGAAATTGAGCAATATCTATGGAACAATAAAAAAATTACCCATCACACCTATTTCTTAGAGAAAAGGCAAGAAAAGAGGTAATATCCATGTTTCAATGTCTCTCTGTATAAATTCTCAGAAAACCCCAAAAGCTTTCCTAACCTTACCTGCCAAAGGAGCCAGTAAGGAAAGTCATCACAGACATGCCAGGTGTGAAGCTTCTTCCATTTATTTTCCTCAAGTATGGTGAAAATATATTTTATCCAGCACTCTGGAAGTCAGAAACTGACTTTCAGCTTTACATCTCTCAACCTGCAATCTGACCTCAGACTCTTTGCAGTATTTTCTGTAGAACCTCAGCTAGTCTAATGATTGCTCATTAATTCATGCTGAAAATACAAAGTTAGGTAGCCTACACCCTCTTCTCCAAGATGCATGTTTTTAAATAAATCTCTACGATAAAACTTCTCCCCTTCTTGGCCCATGTTGTGGGGTTTTCAGTTTGGATTCTTAGCTGTGTTCCACAGATGTATTTCAGATGTAAAGGCAAGGCAAACCCTAACTACAATACTGATCTACAGCCAGTGCCGTGAAGTGTCAGGAGCAAGAGGAACCCCAGCCAGCAACTCAAACACAAAGCTGGTGATTCGTGACCTAAAGTGCTGTGTAAAACTGCACACGGTGTCACGCGAGGAGATGCGACAGCGGTATTTATAAATGTCACGTTAAGCAGGCAACATTTCACTCCAAGGAAAGGGAAAGGGGTGGTACCAACAGGTGACGTCAAAAGTACCTGTATTTCCTGAAACGCTGCCCACCCTGTACAATATAGTTTTTGTGTGTTTTAAAATAATTATAATAAAAATGATTCCTGAAAAAAACTGGTATGTCTGAGTCAACAGATGTAGGATTTGCAGAGTATCAAGACTGCTCCCACAGCTCTACCAGTGTGCCTACTGCGTTACAACGCCCTGCTGTGCTGTCCCCAAGCATCTCCTGCATCATCACATCCCAGCTATTGCAACCGCTCTATGCCACTCGCCCACAGCATCTACATCCTTAAACATTTGCTGCAAATTTAGCTTCCATACCACATACGGATGGCTGCTGCCCAGTATAATTAATTTCCTAGGCCTCTCTGGGAATCCATCCTAGCATTTGGCAAGGAATGCAGCTCTCCATCTGACTCTTATCATGAATTGAGAGCATAGTTCAGGAAAAAGAGTTTATGCTTTCATAGAGAGTATTTTGAAATATGAAAGCCAGTATATGTTGATCTTCAAGCAAAACACCATAATTTGCATTCATTGTAAATTGTGGCACTATACATCTGTAAATCAGGATTAAATTAAATCATCACTACAAATTACAAATGTCAGTGTATGATAAATACCAATTCAACGGTCAGGGGGTCTACCAGGACAAAAGCATAGGTTGCACGTGTGTGTTTCACTTCCACCCCCCTGCTCCAGACAGGCACTGTAACACCCGTTATGCACAGTGGCACCAGGATGACCTCTGTGAGCTAAATTTACCTCATTACCTTCTGGAAAAACCTACACCAAGATTCAAAGACAAACCAATATCAACACAGAGAACACCATGTTGCTGTAACAACACCAGTTCAGTGCAAAAGATTTCACTTTCTAAAACATGTGATGCCTTCAAAGGACAAAGCATCAACTGAGAAATTCTGGACAGATGCACAAGCAGCATTCCACTTTTTGCAGACACATAAATTAGCTTGCTCAATGTGTAATCTGTGCGTGTTTGTAAAATACTTCTTTGTAAATAACTTTCACACAATCCGACATTTTAGCAATACATTCTGGCCAGGTCACTACATTTGTGATGGGCAATGCAATCTGGCACCAGAACAATGATTGAGAAGGTCAGACAAAGTTAAAACCATGTAGCTTACATCTATGATTGGCCTAACTTCAGAGAAGAGGTCTGTGAAGAGAAACTGGGGCCATGTAATCACAAAAAGAAGGAGAAACTAGCCAACGTGAAAGCAAGTTACTCTCATCTTCAGCAAGGCTTTACTACCCGGAGGTAAATATCCAGCTATGCAGTTGCAGTGAGTAGAAGTGGCTATCAAGGGCTCAGGGGTATATTTTATGACAAAGCCTACGACTTTTCGTTCCCTTTTGTTTGAGACTGCAGCAAGAATACTCTCAATTGCACATGGCAATGCACAGTACTGTTCATTACAGATAAACTGTTTGGCAACACCATATTTTTTCATTTATAGATCTTTGCAGTACTACAGAAATACTGAGGCAACATCAGAATGTAGCATAATATATTACACGAAAACAAATTTAAGAGCAATAAAATGTTTCAATAACCAAATGAAGCTTCTTGCCCGATCACAGATTTGACAGTGAAAAAAGTAATGGTTTATTTATCTTGTCTGATGTTAATCTTTGTTGATATTCCCTAAGGTCAAATATATCCACATGATCTTATGTTTTTATATGAAATTATGATTTTTCCACAGGAGGTGATTTTTTACATTACTTTCATAACGGGGAAAAAGAGGCTAATTTTGATTCTCAGTCACTCAAGTGAATCTTCAACAGTTTTCACTGCATTGCATATATCTGAACAAAAGGAGAATTTACACCAAGGAGTTTCATTTGTGTAGGCATGTGCATACTCAGCATCTAAAAAGGCAGAAGCTATTCTTCACATGATGGTATACACACATGGTGACATAATCCAAGAAAGATTTTTTTTTCTTTAACTCGTTTATAATAAAATGCTCACAACAGTGAGAAAATTGAGATTTAAAGCAATATTGTTGTGCTTCAAACAGCATGAGTTCACTGGAACAAGCTGAAAAGTATCTTAAGACAATTACTTTGCTTCAGCTAGCACCTCATGATTTCTAGATTAAAAAAACCGAAACAAACAAACAAAAACAAGCCTTCCCCCCCAAAAAAAAACATTCATTTGTAGCTTAGCAATGACTATGGGTTACCAAAAGAAAACCAACCCAAGTTTAAGTAAGCAAAGTATTAAATCAAACCAATAACACAGCCAATATTCTGGTATCCTTTTTTTTGCTCCCAACCACATTTCAATTATAAAAATGAAATTATACATTTGTATTTCCTTGCACGGCAACATTTTAGGAAATTCTACTTGTGCAATTACTGCCAAGCACATTGGACATCAAGTTGGGATTTTGACTAGGTTGAGATAAATGAACCTATATAAAAGAAGTGCTAGATCTACCCTTCACAAAACACAGCCAAGACAACGGAACAGCCACAACTCCTGTGCCGCCTGTATTGTAGACATGGAAACACGACAAAAATGACATACATTCCAGAGGAGCCTGAGAAATAAGCAGCCATATCACAGCCCTGCAAAATCCCACGACTTTACTGCAATGCTATTTCTGCAGTTGAGTAAATCAAATACACTAGGGAGTTAGGCTAATGAAGCGACTGATGGCCTAACAGCTAAAGCGGGGGTCTCTGCCCTAATCACAAACTGTCTCTGTTGGGATTGCTTTGTGGTTTTGTCTGTGCATGCAGATGAATGATAGGAAATTTGCAGCCACAGAATGCAGCTTCTCAGACAGTTTGTTTTTTTTTTAAAGTGTATTTAGTACTGCCAAAATCACTTTGACCAATAAAAACTTGAGTCTTTTAATATCTGCTTAATCAGATGCCATGGAAGGTTCCTTAGATGAAACCTAAAAGGATTTTCCCTAACATTAAGGGTACAGTTTAGTTTCCTTATAATCTGAGCTCAGCAGGAAGAAATATTCCCTCAGGTTATGTTCTTAGGCTATGCCAAATACAGATTATGAGATTTCAGAACAAAATCTGGATTTTATTCTGAAAAAAAAAAAAACCAGGCTTGAACAACCTCAAAAAGATTGCATGATTCGAGTTAAAAGTATCCCTATAATTTTAAGGGGAAAAGATGGCATGACATTGCCTGTTTCGGCCTTTAGAAAAACAAATCATGCTTTTATAAATTATGTGTACCATCAGTGAGCTTCCAAGGAAGTCTTACCATAAAGTAAAATAGATATGAAAGGAAGATATTAAGCTTTTGAAACCTTAGCAGTAGCTCATATAGTTTTAAATGCTTATCTCAAACCTGAGTTAATACAAAGGCATTCTGTCTTCGGCTGATGCTTTTTTTACAGAGCCATTCTTTCCCACAACATTGTTCTATTAATTTTAGAAATTCATCAGTACCGGAATCTCCAACTCAGCATTAATTAAAGTCATCTATACAATTTATTCTCGGTGTAGATGAAGCTCTACTGTTAAGTCATTTAACAATAGTGCCAGCTCCTTAGATCCCCCCACAGTACCACTCTGCTGCTGCTTAACGAGATTTGCTCATTCCTGTAATGTAACAAACAGAGATTGGATCTGGTTTGGCACTCAAACCACTCCATTTAATTAAACGTAAATGGTTTGTGCTCGGCCAGCAGGTATGCATGGCTAACTCCCATTCAGCTGAGCCGCTGATTTCAACTCTCATTAACCATTTTCTGTTATTTGAAGAACAAAACGATGAACAACAGTTAGAGACCATATGAGGCAGAGATGGGTGAATTTAGTGTGTAATAAATATGAACACTATTTCAGAGAAGACTTTGATCTAGAGCAACTAAAAGACACTTGAGGATTTTGGTGTAATAGAATTTTTAAGTGAAGTATTTGATTTAATGAAAGATGTACCCCTAAATTTTCAGTTTTAGTACCTTTTTTGAACAGAAAGGTGAATGTTTCCACTATAATAGTGAGTACACATGCAACTTTTGAGTTTCCACTGTATGGAATGGTATCCATGCACTAAGATCTTCTCCTGGCTTGACTCCACACTGTTTGGTTCTCTTCCAAACAGTAGCACAAAAAATCAGCTAAGGGAACACTGTTGTGGATGGCTGTGGGATCATCAATTCATGCAGGACCAACAAATATGTTTAATCCAGAATTCAGCAGGTACATAAGAATTCAAGGACAGATAAGGAGATTCAGCTGCTAGATAAGGAGTCTATATTCACCAATTTTTCTTTTTTAAAAATGTCCTCATCTTCTGTTTTCAGCCTGTATACTAAGGTTTCTAATGAACTGAGATCTATTTTAATAATTATTGATATTTGTTCACCATTGAGATTTATTTTAATGGTTGTTCCTAATGAGTTGAGATTTATTGTAATGATTGCCACAGGAGGATTAGTTTTACACAGGAAATACAAAGAAAAGATGTGAAGAGCAGTGGACTCTAGCAGTCATTGTTTTGTCATTCAAGGGTGTTGACTTTGACAGAGATGGGTTCTTACAGAAATGCCACTTCTTACTAACATCTATTGTAGCATGCTCAGTTTTCTACATCCCTTTTCAGCACCTCAAAATCCATAAAAACCAATGTTTGAGAACAGTAAATACTGCAAACAACAATTCATACTAAACCTTGTAGCCTGAAAACACGTTAATCAAGACTCAAAAAACATCTGTTACCATGTCCTCACCAAGGCATCTCTTTGAAACTCAAAGCTGTAAATCAGGTATGAAGTGCTTGGCTAGGGATTAGGACTGGGAGGGCAAAAAGCTTTTGAAGCAAATTTGCCGTTAAAAAAACCCTTTTATTCTACTGGTAGCAGTTATGCTGTAGCAAGTTTCTGCTTCATTCCCTTGCTCCACACATTCACTCCTCTCCCTCCATTGTCTGCTTTAGGTTTCTGCTCCCAAGTGATGCTGAAGCTGGCAGATGGGGGGTTGCATCCTAATTTCAAGGCAGGGCTGGGATGAACCTCACTTTTCAGCATCCATAGCTGAGAATAACTATGTAAGTCAACGCTGTACAAACTCAAACTTTCCAGTTGAGGAAACTGTGGAAGTATGTAGAAAACTTTGCCTAAAGGCTCTGGTAAGTTAAATCTTTCTTCACTGCGGGAAGGCTTCAGTGCAGTGCCAAAGCACAATGAACCAGGTTTGGAGCCTGGAGAAGGTAACATGTGCCTTGTCAAGCTTCTGTACAAGGTGCAGAGCTACCACCTGATTCAACCAGAATACCAGGAATAACTTCTTTACTTTTTCAAGATGTGATTTGGAATTGTTATCCATCAGAAGTGGTTAAGATCCAGATTATGCATCCCTATCTGGAATAAGGAAGATCTTAAGTACCTAATAACTAATACTTACTTAGAACTCTATTACCCTGAAAGTTTGCAGTCTTCTCTAGTGAAATCACTATGGGCAGCAAATAAATTTATAAGTATCATTAATATCCAAAGTGAATTTTAAATGGGCATGTAATGAAGAACAGAAAGGGTGAGAGATCACTATATTTCTTTTTAACAGTTAAAACTGCACAAGGGATTTTTGCGCTCTATAATCTTCACCTCAGAAGAAAGAAATAGTTCAAATTATTCCAAATGAAAAGAAAGTCCACTCTCTCCAAGGACACAATCTTCACCTGTTTGAGTTACAGCTTTGTTCTTTGTATCTTCCCATGAACTGCTGAAAATTTCTGACTTTTTCTGATGGAAATAAGAATGGTTTTTATCTTTAATTTCTCTTTTTCTTTCAGTTTTCAGTACTTGTTTTCCTCAAGTTCTTTAAACATTGCCATGCAAAAGTACTTATATTTACATTTCACAGACATATTTCATCCCAGTTTGCTTTACTGAATGAAAGACTGGAAAAAACAGCACAAGCGTGCCACAAAGACTTATGCACAGGCTTAAATTTCAGTGGACCAGTCATTTGCTTAAATTGGAATAAGCATGCAGATCTTCATAGCTGAATTTTTAAAATATATTAACTTCATCATGACACTTTCAGGCTTCAGATAAAAGTGCATTTATGTTAAGTTATATTTTCTGAAAACTCAATACATCAATATCAGACATGGGAACAACACAGAAGAGAACTGTCAAATGATCTTCTTCTATACCTATTTTTTTTTCACTTATCAGTGAGGGATTTGAGCATCAAAGTTATATGAATCCAGTTGGCTCTCATGGACTTCGTTGACTTTGTAATGTTCTCCTAAACACAGCCATTATATTTTAGCCAAAAAAATAAATCCAAGAAGGGAGTCAAAATCAATGGGCTACTTGATTTCAAAAGGTACACGCTAAAAGCCCCCATTTCACAAGCACACATATGTGTAAGGACACATGTTCTCTACTATTTTTTGGAAGTCAGAGCAGCAGCACTTCTCCTGGGCAGCACCAATTACTGAGCAAAACCACTCAGTATAATGAAGTATCCAGCATTTTGTCATTAAATACAAAGACCTTTTAATGTCAGGAAATTAAAGTCTGCAAAGTGAATCTCAGCTGTTAACTGCTTTACCACTGTATTTGCATTAATGTAAAAAATGGGAACGGAGATTATAATGAGTCTTTGGAAGATAGCATAACAGCTCCCACATATTATAGTTATCTAGCGATACAACTCATGGTTTAAAGTTAACACTTTTAACTACCTTAGTTCATCACTATCTGGAGGAAGCAGCAACCTCATGATAGGCATGATCTTCAGTCAAAGCCTCCCTACAAATTTTGGCTGACCCAAAGCTTTTCTTTGATTTTGTTTTGGCAGATGCAAGAAGCCATTGTGAACTGAATTTTAAGAAATGCAGCCTTTGATCAATATGTGATGTGATATGCTCACATGGCCACCAGGATGCATCCGAGGTGACAGATCTTTAGAACAGGCATGAATTTTTCATCAGTGTGCTGGAATGAACAAGTTTATCTGTGTGCCATCAATATACAACAGGATTCATGACGCTAAGAAACCTGAGGAGTAGACAGCAAGACAGTAAACCTGCTTTCTGCTCATCGACATTCAGAGGATAGACAGGGCTGAAGTGTATTTTTTCAGCAGCGGTCCTGATCAAAAAACACATCCACCTGTTAGAAAAGAATGTCTTAATGTAAGCAAGTACAGATTCAAGATTAGATGCCTCACAAAAGGCAGTAGCTCTATCAAAATGGCCTGCAGCTAACCCCTCTTGTAACACAAACATGATGATGGTGCAGATTAGCATGTGTTCTTCCGTTCACTGTCAATGATGAAGAACATTTACATGATACATTTATCAGTATAAAAGATACAAAACCTCAAATTATTTGCATCGATGAAAGATCTAAAGAAAGAGAGCTACAATGTAAAAGAAAAAAAATCTTAATCATACTTGATAAATGCATCTCAAGCACTGATCAACTATGTTAACCAAAAAAAAAAAAAAGGTTAAAAATTATCTGCTATAATTTCCAGGCAGCTAGCAGGTGTTACGCATCTATTTACTTATGCCAACAGTGGTATTCAGACATACTCCAACCAAGTTAAGCAGCATTCCATTCAAGACAAAAATACTCAAATTTCCAGTAAAACTAACAAGTAAACAAGAAAATACTAAGTCAACTGCTGTTTCTAGGGTTCAAGGAAGGCTGCTCAGGATTATTTTACACTTCTTATCATGGCATTGTATTGAACCACCAATACCTGCAGGCATAGTTGCATATATTAACGCTTCAAGAAATATCTCTGCAGCTTGACTGTTACGAGACAAGACACCTCTGAGGATAAGCACGGGAACTGCCTTGGACAGTCTGATTTACTGCCAAGGTACATGGGAATCCAGTGTGGACAGCACAGGCATCCCATTTCGTGGGAAGTATTTCTCCCTATTCTCTCCGATGAAAATGCAGCAAATTAGTAGATGAAATGATTTCTGCATTATCAGGAGTTCCTGAAGTCTGTCATTATTCTGGTTTTATCCTGGTGTAAGGAAAACATGGGCAGTCAAATTAACCCTTATGAATCTCATGTACAGTCCATTAAAGACCCCCAAAGATGCATTGCTTAGATGTATTTCCTAATAGATTTGATATTTTACCTGCCTCCCATAGCTACTGGCTTGAAGACTTGTCGCAAGGAAGCGTGATGTATTATCAAGCAAATTCATTTACCATCTCTGCCGCTAGTTTTGACTATTTACTAATGACTGTATTTCATTACATATAATAAGGAGGATACATTTGGAAAATATTTTAGGAAGTGTTCAGAAAGGAAACTACAGAAAACAAGTTCAGAATTACGGAAAATTGCTTCCTTCACCCAAGTCAGGCTAACTTTAAGCAGACTGCAGCATAGAAAAGCAATGCTGACTACAACACAAACGCATGTATGAAAATCATAGATACCTATTTTTAAGACAGGATTTAAAAAAAAAACCCAACAAATTAATTAGCTGGTCCCATAAGAATTACTCTATCAGACTTTCTGTAGAAGTATGCTTTCTCTGTAGCCAGAGCTAGTAAAAATAGCGCACAGAAGTGAGCTTTCTGAGAGATCCATCTTGCCCTTTACTTACTTTGCAAAGGTCATTTAAAAAACAGGTACACATGGCAAATCAGGCCAATGCCACCTATAAGAATAAAGGACGCAAGGTTGCTTTTACTTCATCGGAAAGACACTAATCATTTTACGATATATTGACTGCCCAAACCACTGCAGTACCTGAAGCTCCATTTCTGAAGACTTGGCAATGTCTAAGCATGAGTTAGCTTGCTCCAACCCAAGCAAGGACAGAATGCTATAAAAACCTACTCATTAGCTTTTCTTGTCTAAAGCTACACTTCTTGTCTGGCTTTTATGACTTTATTTGACATGTTCTGAGGTCATCTTTGAAGCAGCTGTCAACTAGCAAAGAAAAACAACCTTTGCTTGCTGTTAGCGCTGCAAAAGGTATTCCATCAGTTTTTCAATACGGCTTTGACCAGGCTCGGGATGGTAATGAAGCAGCACATAATAATAACGGTCGCTATACATTTGGAAATGTATAGCCTGTGCAGTGGCGCTTGGTGAGGATTTCACAGAGGACTACTAACAGAGATCAGCACAAAACCATCTGTAACACATCCTACCAGCTTCACAGCCCCCAAATCCCGCTTCTTCATCAAGGAGGATATCAAGGTCAAATAATATTTGGGAAGTTGAGAAGGCCACTGAGCTCAATCAAACTCAGCGTCATCTCACCCTAGTAGTTTTCTATTCACTTGTTCTTCACAGCAATCTGGAGTTAGACTGAGAAATGTAAGGTTATTAAATTATTTAAACAAATGAATGTGGGTGAATGTGAAAAGCAATTGTAAAGAGATGGGTTTTCTTTCCCCCAAAATGCAGAATCCAGAAAATTTGAGTTTATAACAGTGTGGCTGCAAGATATAAAACATCTCCTCACTTTTTAAAAGTAACTTCTAAGAGAACCGGAACAGCACACACAGGCACAGTAAAGGTCCCAAACAAGCAAAAATGAGTTTAATTGTAGAGACTTTCCCCCTCGCTAGTGATCGCACACAGGTGTCAGCTAGTCCCAGGTCTCTCCATAATGATACAGAAGCATGTTTAACACATATTCAAATAACAGCCAATAATATATCTTACAGTTTCTTTGTTTTAAAAGAAATCAAAGAACATCCTCCTTTTAAAAACCATTATCACATCATGAAAGCAAGAGTGCTAACTGGCTTCAGCTAGTTTCCTTTACTCCAAAGGACCAAATTTAAGATGTTCCCACATCTTGCAGATTGTGCCAGATTCAGTACAGGACTAAGCACTCCTGATGATTAAGCTTTTAGAGCTTCCTCAACAGATATATAAAACTCTGGTTTAGATCAAGTATGAAAGACCCTATGAATGCATTTATTTACTATTTGCTCTACTGCAAATTTGATGCTGTAAGTACTCTCCCTGTCTGACAATCTACCTTTTAACAAATATAAAAACTGAGGTACACATGGTAATATTTAGAGCCAAAAAATAATAAAAATAATAAGGTTTACACCTGTCTTAGCAATATTATTAAGTATAATAGGTATAATGTGACTGTGTGATCCTGTTTGAAAGCACCCATGCTTTAATGAAATACAGAACTGATAATTTTCCCTACTTCTTCTAGCTCTAGCTTCCTTATTCATTACTTCCCGGTTAAGAGAGTGAAGAGAAAAGTCTGCCAAAGAATGTGTAAAGCTATAGTACAGATACCTTGGATTTAAATAAGATTGATGAGATAGGATTAGATCTCTCGTAAATGTCCCCAGAAATAAAATAACTCATCCACATTGCTCTCTTGTTCGCTAATCCTCTTTGTAAAGCTCTTTTTGCTACACAACTCAAATTCTCTAACTCCAAAAATCAGTGGCAGAAAAATGGAAGGAAATCAGGAAAAGGAAGAAAAAAGCCACCAACATAATGTAGAAAGAGAATTAAAAGCTTTTGTCTTAAACATTTCATATTATTTAGGGTTTTTTCCTTGAAAAGCTTTCATCGGTTCTTCAACTCAGAAGTACATCATTTCTCTTGTATACACACAGTGGTTTGTAATGCTGAAAAACCTTTCTTTACCTGTTCCCATAGCAACCAAAACCATTCTATTATATGTATTTAATTGTTGCCTTTTCAAGTATAATCTGTTATTGTAGCTGAAGTCAGTGTGTTCTGTTGCCATCTGAATTATGGATTCCCTGAAGTCTACCAGGCATTCATCAGAAATTCAAGTTCACTTTCAATAATTCGGAATTTAAAGCATTTGGTGTACTTTATTATGTAGTATCACATTAAAAAATAATTCAGGAATAAGAAGCTAGATAGCACAAAGCTGGAAACATTAAATATTATTTTGAACAGGTGAATTTCAGTCATTCTGACTTTAAATATGAGGATAAACAAGCCTCGCTAGAGCTCATATCAAAATTCCCTACCCGAAGAGGCATATGACTCCTTTCTGAACTGTGGCTCAGCTTTGTGGTTCATTCCAGTAACGTACCTGGACTGAATTCAAAGCTCTCTAAATGCATTCCTGGTTTTAGGCGACATGTTTAAAAAACAGAAGTAGTTTCTGGGAGAATAAATGAAGATTGATGATTTGCCTACTCAGTCTTTCTTAAATAAAATAATCTGGTTTGGATCAACACTGTATTTGTTCCCTGAATTTTAATGTCCATGCATAATTTTAAACTGCAACACAGTTAAAGAGTAGAGAACTTGAAAACAATTACAAATACTATTTATTATTATACATCATACTTGCATTACTCCATTTCAAGTCCATGTGATATTAAAGTAGAATACATTTTGTATGCTATTTTTATGTATATTTGCTCCCACAATGCCAGCACAGGATTTAGCAAGTAATACGGTAATCCTGCTTCTGAACACTTGTGCTTTCTCACTGACCCATAAATGCTATTTTCTAGCTCCTGCATTAGTTATCCCAAATAGAGTGCACTGTTCCTTGGACAGGAAAACAAGGAGGTTATTTACCTATGGAGGTAGATGGCATGTTTTTTCAGAACTGCCAATAAATAATCAACATAGCAGCGATGTTCTTCTGAGACCGTAGCCCTGAAAACGTTCATCTAGAACATTTAAACTGTTCCAGTCAAAAATATCAATCAGTTCTATTGATTCAAGTCCAAATAAGGAACAGAAAAATAGGATTACAACATTAGATGAAGATCGAAATAAGATTTAAAAAATACAGCCCCATTAAGAGGGGGCTATTGTAGAACAAAATAACTTGGCATCACCTTGCCACTTAGTTCATCTGTCAAAAAGGATTCCTATTCCACCTTCAAGCTGTGCACAAGACGTTTAGATTGATGCAAACAAAACTACAAGAAGGGTATTTTAAAATAAAGGAATGCTTTTCATTCTTGGCTCTCACAACATTTATCCCAGCTTACTCTGTGGCTCTGATTTGAGCTCTCCATCACCTCTGCACCTACTACTGCCAGGAGAGATGAGTCCTTTCCAAATCAGGATCTTCCAAAGTAGCAACCTGGGCACATACTAAAATTGTATAATAAAGGTGTATATTATACAAAAGGACAGAATAAAAAGATAAATGGAAGTGGTACTGGAATACTCGTGAAAAATCAATATTTCGAAGTTTGAATACAGGGCTGGGGATGGAGAAATAGGTCAACACAACCGTTAGATGAACATTACCATACTTTTGGGTGAATACCCTATAGGCTTTCTGTAAAAACAGAAAAGATGGATAGACAGCTTTACCGAGAATAAAAGTTATAAGCATGACTGATTAAAACATGGGAGAGTTTACCTCAAAGCTACCCCTCTTTTTCCCCTGCCTATGCTTCCCTTGTTTTTTCCCAATAGCTCACTTTCAGTGATCTCTTCTCCGTGGTTCCCTCCTTCTGCTTCTCTTGCTCATCCCAGGAATCCTCCTGGGACTTGGGGGATTCACTAAACATGTAAAAGAGCTGATCTTGGAGAAAAAAAGGGAGACAGTGGCAGGCTGTAGCTTATGTCATACTCTGATGCACACATACATGCTTCTGAAAGATCCACCTCACAGCTGTGATGCAAGCACTGGCCTGTTTTTCCTTCCCCGCTTCTCTATTTCGGATAATTTTTTTAAAGCTGTACACGAGCTGATGTTGTGGGCTGCTGTGATGGAAGCTCTCAATCTGTATTATTAATAGGTGGATATATTTGCAATACATACTGTTGCGTATTTAATCAATGTAGCAGCAGCAGATATTTTTCATGTGCAACAAAAGCTCCGTATTACTCCACTGTGTAATGATAAAGAGAGGATTAAAATACCGAAAGCAAAACAACCTGTAATCAAAACAATTGGAGTAAAATCCTAACATATCCACAAAGACCTATTAAATGAACCTGGTGCAGGAAGCACGCATAATACTTCACAGGTATGACAATGGAAAATAAAATCAAAAAATATTCTTCCCTCACAAACATCAGCAAACTTTTAATGTGACGGCTACTGCTGCTACTACTGATACAAAGCAGCTCAGCCACTCAATCTCCTTAGTTTAACAGAGCTTAACCCTGCTCCTGGAGCACAGGAGGAAGAACTTTTATATGTACTCACTTCGTAACTGTACTGATAATATCTGCAGCATCCAGCTATTTCAAATTCACTGTTGCTTGCTACAATATTTTGTCTTTACAGCTAAACTTTGCAGCAATGTCATTGCGCATGTATGCCTCAATCCAACTGCACCAATGCTGCATGTGTCCTAATGTGCTGATGCAGTGTCCCTTCACTTTCATCTCCTCTGCTTCCTACCTCCCCATTTCCCAGCTTGCTTTTTTTATTACGCTTTAGGTGTCTTATATCTCCCATATGCTGGCTGACACAGCCACTGTATTGACTGGAAAAAGCCAGGAGGTGGGAGAGGAGGAAAACAAAGAGCAATAGTACTACTTCACCTTTTTAGCTGTAGCGTTCTATCTCCACTTTCAGTAACTCATAAAATCATAGAATAGTTTGGGTTGGAAGGGACCTTAAAGATCATCCAGTTCCACCCCCTGCCATGGGCAAGGACACCTCCCACTAGCCCAGGTTGCTCAAAGCCTCATCCAGCCTGGCCTTGAACCCCTCCAAGGATGGGGCATCCACAGCTTCTCTGGGCAACCTGGGCCAGTGTCTCACCTNCTTCCTGTGCTGAGGACCCCAGACTCCAGGTGGGGTCTCAGGAGAGCAGAGCAGAGGAGGAGAGTAACCACCCTCAACCTGCTGGTCATGCCACTTTTGATGCAGCCCAGGACATGGTTGGCTTCCTGGGCTGCAAGCACACGTTGCTGGGTCATGTTCAGCTTCTTATCCACGAACACCCCCGAATCCTTCTCCTCAGAGCTGCTCTCTATCCATTCTGCCTGTATTTGTGCTTGGGATTGCCTCGACTCATGTGCAGGACCTTGCACTTGGCCTTGCTGAACTTCACGAGATTCGCACGGGCCCACCTCTCCAGCCTGTCCAGGTCCCTCTGGATAGCCATGCAAGTAAATCACAATGTATTCAGTACTCAATATAAACATAAATTTTGACTGGTTACTGAAATCCCTCCTCCCAGGGCTATTCATAAGTGCATTGAAAATGTACATTCAAGAGTAAGAGGGATATTGCCTCTATAGCTGTGTTACCTCCAGGAAAAAATAAATAAGAACAAAATAAGCTGGAGCTGGAGGTTGGGGTAAGGAGATTGTTCTTAACATTATTTCTGTCCTTCCTCTAATATCTCTTTTTTACTCTGCAAAACAGAGCAAATCTTGCCCTTCAAAAGACTAACATTTAGATTATGCATATTTCTGGAGCACCTCTTCCCATTTAGATTTGCAAAACAAAAGGCAAAATACTATTGATGGTATGAGAAACATAGCATGCATGTATGTATATTTTTTTCACATAATTCATTCCGTCTAGAATGCAGGTAATATCTCAATTTGAAGCACCATGAAGCACTTCCTACATTTTTAAGCAGTACGCTGACTGAACTTAAGTTTGCTCCAGATGTAGTCCTATTTAAGTCATGATAATATGACTCAGAGTAGTATATTTTCTAATTAAATTAGCTCTAGTACAGCCACTGCACAGGACAATGAATCTTAGAAATGTTTTGCAAAATACATAATTAGAAATCCCCTCAATAAACCCCATAACAGTACCACCACAGCACTGCTGTTTTTCACTGATCAGACACAAAAGAATACCTGTTGCCACTGGAAGCATACAATGAGCTAAAAAACAGCCCACCATAGTCCAATAGCTACACCATGCAATCATAAATGTAGATCTATGTAGTTTTTCCCTGACATCCTTCCTTTACCCCACCTTCCAGTGACGGTAAATTACCAAGAAATACTGTTCTTTATTATGCTTCAGAGATATTATCAAATTATTGTGAAAATGAAAAAAATAAATCTCTGCTATGTACTTGATCTGTTTTTTCTAGTTTCAATCCACAATGCATTTGTCTAACCAAATTAAGGACTTCACAATCCTAGCATTACATGTACAAGCATATTTCCTTCATATTTGTTTTGCATTTTACGATGCTTTAATTGTTCACAAGTAATAACATAGCTGATTAATTTTTATATTTGAGCTGCAATAATGATTTGAAATCTAATTTGCAAGAATTGGGGTTGTATTTTAATACAAACACCACAGACTTCTAAATTACAAAACAAATGATCCTCTGGTCCCTTCCCCGCTGCCGCCACCAACCCACCTCTTCAGCATTTAGAGAGCGCTACCTCAAACTAGTGTTTGTGCTGCACAAAAGTATGGATCCAAACCTGCCTTCATTTCCTTATGAGATGATAAAATATAATCACTGGCTGTGGCTCAAACAGAACTTTAATTATGGATTAGCAACAGATGATGCTTCTACCAGAAAGTATAATTCTGTTTCTGGAACCGTTACCAAAGAATAAGCACTTTCACTTAATTTTGTACAAACTTGAGTCCAAGATGACAGTTTGACAAATACATTCCCCCCAATTTTACAACAATACAACTTCTGTATCCTGTCAAGATTTTGGATGTAGTAGCATACACGAAAAAGGAATAAATGGGCACGGCTGGCACTTCCCTCCTTCTCCCCATTTGAATTTAATGAGATTTCCCCCAAAGCTCTCGACTCTATACTTAAAAAGCATGTTCCTTCGGTGAAGCCCCACAGTGACTGTAAATTCTCATTAGGCAAAACCGGGCATCAAGGTTAACCACAGATTTAACATTGCCTTCCCAATTGCTGCAGTACGCTACAAGAATTGATTATTGAAGTACAAATTTAACAACCACTAGACAACATAAATGCATATGAACTAACTTTATGCTTAGACTATCATAAAAAATGGCTTTTTTGAAATGAGGAAAAAGACCAGACAGTAAGATCACAGCATTTGTTTTGAGGTTTCACTGCATTGCCTCAAAATCAAGTTCTTTCAGCCCCTTGAAGAAGTGCCTGCTAAATAAAAACTTTAGATCTCCTTTGATACATAAAACTGAAGGAGTAACGATGCTCATTCTGATGGTCTATGTTGGGTATGAATTTAGGCTGGATGAAAATTAAGTCTGTTTTCCATCAGGAACTTTCCTTTTTTTTTAAAAATCCCAAGTAAACAAGTGAGCCACTTTCCACATGCCCAGCTGTAACCCTGGCTCAGAAAGACACTGTATTTGACTGGCTTGGTACAGTCATCCCAGCAAACAACAGGTGTGCTCTACAGGGCAGCTGCCACACAGGATGATGGAAAATAACCATAATTTTATTAGTCATTTGCAGGGTTTGTTATTCTAATGCTACAATATAGAACAGCAACTCTTCAGATGTGGATCTCCAGATAAAATAATTGCTGTTCAATTGTCTAAGCCTGTTCTAGTGGCTCACCTTCCTCAAACATCTCAGCCATCTCTGCCCGCATTGCCTAAAGTAACCATCTGTCCTGCTTCAGCTGGGACATAGTTAACTCTCTTCGTAACAGCTAGTGAGAGGCTGTGTTTGGATTTGCGCTGGGAAGAAGGCTGACAACATACTGATATTTAGAGCTGCTGCCAGGACAGTCAAGGACTTTCCAGCTTCTCTGCTGTGCCAGTGTCTGCAGGCACAGGAGAAGCTGGGAGGGAGCACAGCCCCAGTTACTAGCCTAGGACTTGACTTGGGGTTTAGGACTGAGACCCAAACTGGCCAATGGTCTATTCCGTATCACGCACGTCATGCCCAGTACATAGATGAGGGTCTGTCCAGAACTACTCTCTCTTGCTCCAGGTGGCCTCCCTCTGGGTCACCCCTCTCCCAGGATCATCTTGGACACTCGGGCTCTTATCTCCATTCCAAGATTGCCGTTTTGGAACTCTCCCTGCTCCAGGATTATTGGCCCAGAACGGGCTGAACCTTAGTGACTGGGTGGTAAGCAGTGTCACTGTGTATAATTCATCTGCATATTTGTTTATATTACTATTATTATCAATATTATTGTAGTTTATATCGTATAAATATAAATTATATAGAATATAACTATAAATTGTTCTTATCTCCACCCACGGGTCTCTTTCCCCTGTACCCCTTTAATTCTCTCCCCCATCTCCAGGAGGGGGGAGGGGGAGCAAGCGGCTGTTGTGGTGTTTGGCCACCAGCCAGGGGTTCAAAACCACACCACCATCCTTTTCAAGGAATCAGGTAAGATTTTGTTTACTTCAACTACATCTCCTTTAAGACTTGTTCCAGAGGTGAAGGAGTCTTGAGATATATATATAAATATATATATATGAATATATATATATATAAAATCATTCCTAGTTCATGCCTAAATATCTCAGCACAAAATTCAAATTCAAACAAATGTCCTAACTAGTCATAACTGTGTCTTATGGTTCATTGGTCTAATTACAATGTATATGCCAAGAATATTTTGCAATGATTACTCAAGACTGTTAGCATAGAAGGGTTCTTGGTTGATGAGCATTAGGCTGCCACTTAGGGATTCAGATGATATTGGTGGTCTGACTCATACTTGTCAGTGATTTAAATAAAGCGGAAACTTCTAGACACCACAGTACACACAAGATAAAATTTCCATTCTTGAACCAAGTGTATCTTAAGCACCTGCCTTTTTTATCTAGCTGGGTGACAAGTGGCATCTTTTCAAATAAGATCTCTAATTACTGCACAATTACTTATCTTGGTGTATTTCCTTTTGGCAAATTTCTGGACACGAAAGACAAGCAAATCAGATGACTAAAGCTCCCACTACTGTAGCTATCTCCACTGGAGAACATGATGATTCACAGAGAACAAAAAGAATGGTGCATGGGAACACACAGATTTTAATTTAATTTAGGAATTAAAAAATTGTCGCATCAATAATACCTCCAGAGCAGCAATGGAAACACTTGTGGTTGATCGTCCGTTAGAAACCAAGCATCTTCTCAGGGGGAGGAGGAAGCTTTCCAAACAATGACCGTATTTGCAAAGGATTGGAGCTTTCTTGGCAGGGCTATAGATAAAAATCTACATTACACCTTTCCTCCATAGGACAATTGCCATCATTCCTCTGCCTTCTGCATTATTCTCCCCCGCATAGGAAAAGACAAGACTTGAACTACAAAATATTGAAAATGTTAAGTGCTGTAATGACAATTAGTCAGTGGCTCTCAAAAAACAGCTTATTCAACATTTGCAACTAAAGATCAGACGAAGCTGTACAGAAATTCTTAACACTTTGGTTACAAACAATTGCATAAGGTATTTAAAATACTTAGATTGCTTTCCCATAAATTTCTGGTTGCTGACTGAGAAGAAATGCGAGAACTGATGATGCCCCCATTCTATAACCGAAGTTTCTTCCATACTCACTTTGCAGTGCAATTATATTTCCTTTGCACAACTGTTATTTATTGTATACTTGTTTGTAGGAAATGATTCTCATTTTGGCAGTGGCCAGATGCAGAGAAAAAATGCGAAACATCAGAGTCTGGTTTATTGTTCTGTTTTTCCTCAAACCAAGCAGAAAGAGGTTACCAAATTGAGCAGCCTAGATAAGAGGAATGTCAGGCAGGATTTTCAGCTAGTTAGGGGTAGGGAATAGCAGACAATAAAGGAAATGTAAATATTATATTTTTCCTATTTTCTGAAATGTTACCCATTTCAGAGACAACATGAATACAGCAAAATAACTCATTTTCCCTTTACGCGCAAAAAGCAATACAGGATGTACAAGGAGATAGTGGAATTGTTACGGCCATGGGCTAACGTTTGTTTTTGCTTTCTGTTATTGCAGAGGGACAGGGAATCAGAATCATCAAAAATGAGGTTTTACTCAAACCTAACAGCTTAGTAGTGCCTTTTAAACAAAGCGTGAATTTGTCATTTGCTATCCTGATTATGGTTTGGGTATTTATTAATTCTTTGCACAGTGATTAGCCAGAGCTACATGTTTTTAATATACTCTTCTTGCCAGTACAAAGATCAAAGATTCAAAAATCCAGAAGAAAGTATTTTTCAAATAAATGTTTGCTTTTTCACAGAATAACACCTTTGTTTTATTAAGCATAACTTTATCAAAGGAAACTGACATCTATTACTAAGATCCATTCCGTTCATCCCACGTTTCTTCAGAAGACACTTCTATATCCTAGTTAAGTACAGGCACATCTAACACAAACACCCCACATGTTCACTAGGGTCTTAAAGGAAATTCAGCATCCTAATGTACTTTGGAAATCACCTCCCTAAACACATCTGCTGCCATTTCCAGCTTTTGCAGGTGGCCTGGATCACTGTCGAGCTCCTTGGGGATGCTGGGAGTGGACATAGTGGCAAGAAGCAGAGGAAGCAGCCTGTGGAGGGGACATGGGGGAGTGGGACCCATGCATGCATACTCCACCCTTCCGGCCCGCACCCTCAGGAGACTCAGGTCTGGCTGGTTCCCCAAGGAGGACCTCCAGGACCCATGCATGTCGAGCCATTTTGGGAATAGATTTGGCCCTTGCAGAAATGTATTTGATTCTTACTAGTCCAGGAAACTATTTTAATGGTGTATTTGACTTTATTATTATTTGACCTTATATTGCTTATATTTACTCAATTTCAAAACACCAGCTTTAAAGAAATTGATATAAATTCTACCTCCTCCATCTCTTACTAAAATGTTATGGTAGAAAGGACGCTGTAATTCAGCTGATGTGTCTTTTCTTGCTTCTCACTTGAGCTGGAACTGCAGTTTTCAAACCGATGTCATTCCAGAGGAACACGGGGCATCCCTATACTCTCCGTGTTACCCAAAGGGTGACACATCCTTTCACAGCGCATCATCCCAATTATCCAGGAAACTGAAACACTTTAATCATCTTTTATCAGGATGTCCAAACGAGTCTGAACAGCATTCATTTTTCACATTATCGTAACAGTCTTATTTGACTGGACTGTCAAAGCAGACACAAATCTTGCAGGGGAGTACCACCGCCTGCCAATCTGATTGCCTTAGAGACCACATTCCATGACACCACTAAGGAGCACTGCACATTACAGAGGTAAAATAACAACACCGGCACTCTGAGGGGAAAAAAAGCCTTCCCTGAGATTTATCAAAATATCAAAAAAAAATTAGAGGGAAAGAGAAAAAAATGGAAAAGAAAATCTGCAATGGAAATAAGTGAAGAGTAATGTATCATCAGCTTGGTTTGAACTTGGTTAGAAAGAAATTAGGAAAGGCTGCAAGAGTCAAAAAGGATTACCAGTGTCTTCAGATGCAACAATTACATTTTGACAACTTGAAGATCTCAGAGAGAAAAGAGATCCTAAATTTTGGAATATACTTACTGCAGCTAGCAAATATAGGACATATGTGCACACCAAAACCTTCCGAGATGTCAAACTTGGTATCTGTACTAAACAGCACAGTACGGAATGGCATTAAAACTGTAATTCTCCCACTTACCAGCCTGTTTCCCATTAGTAAGCACCCAGGAAGTCACTGAAACTCCAAGGAGCCTTCTCATGTATTGGAAATTGAACTCACCCATAAGAATCATGCTCAGGTAAGTGCAGTTGCAAGGTACAAGCTAAACAGCTTTGGCACAGACAGAACATTGAAAAGCCATTGGCCTGTTCATGCATATACCAGAAGAAAAATCTGACTTGATTCTTAATAGTGTGATAACTACCAAAGGAGCTGTAACATTCCAAATCATAGAACAGAATCACAGAATAGTTCGGGTTGGAAGGGACCTTTAAAGGCCACCTAGTCCAACCCCCTGTAGTGAGCAGGGACATCTTCAACTAGGTCAGGTTTCTCAGAGCCCCATCCAACCTGACCTAGAATGTTTCCAAGGATGGGGCATCTACAAGCCTCTCTGGGCAACCTGTGCCAGTGTTTCACCACCTTCAGCATAAAAAATTTCTTCTCTATATCTAGTCTGAATCTGTCCTTTTTTAGCTTAAAACCATTATCTCTTGTCCTATAATTCGCCTAGGATCTTCATCAGGAAATCTCCCCTAAAGCTCAGGAAAATATTTCTGACATGGAAAACAGTTGGCAAATTACTGTGTCTGCTTCATGGCCCTAAAAACAATTTAGCAGCAAATAATATATTTAAAAAACAAAAAATCAAAATCAGAAATGTGACAGCAACTGAAGTACAAATGCACAAGCCAGTTTTAAATTGGCCAGCCCAGAGGGCTACATGCTGCCATCACTATCCTGAACTGCAGGGCAGTCATATCCAAAGACCCCAAACAAATGAAGCACATGAGCATCTGCTAAACTTTAAATCCCAGAAATTACAAATGATGCACCTGAATGTCACTATACTTTTTTCCGGTACTAGTAGCACGTGAATGGTTTGCTGTGTTGACATATCAACAGCACACAGCAGCAGAGCATTGTCTGCTCAGAGACATGTGTTTGAGAAACTTATTTTTTCCATGCTGCTCCTTGGAGTCTGAGCTTTCAGCTGATAGTTTGGCCAGAGAAGCAGAAGCTAAGTTGTTTTCCAGTTCCCTGGACCATGCCTCCTTTCCCATCCTCCTTGTAACAACTTGAAATGAAAGGGAGGATTCCTCACGTCATTGCTCTGTCCTGGAAGCTGGTTTATTTATGTCTGAATTCAAATGGGAAGGACTATAATTAGGACTATGCAAACAGAACACACTGTTTAAAATGTTCAGGCTGTTCTAGCATCTGGGCACCTTCAAGAGCAACTGGCTGATTCATCACTACAGCAACACAAAGAGGCTGCAATAACTTGAACTGTTAAGACAGCATGAGGTCTTTCAGTCTTGTATCTCTACAAAATACAACAAAGTTCATGCAAGATCCTAGACAAAGTGGAGGGCCCAAAGGACAAAGTAAGGTAGAGCTCACATGTCCTGTTTTTCGTCCTGACCTCATGCTGACATTCAGACTGCACCATGGTCTGTTGTGGAATGCAAGGACAAAAGCTACACAGGGGTGCTCTTGCTCTTGCCAGCTGAGCACTGAAAGCATACTTTGCCAAGCACAGAAAACAACAAGTCTTGTGCGTTGTTCTATAAAAAACAGAGAAATTCCCCCGTTCCAAAATGCATATTTACAGAAGAGCAGTAACCCCCTCTGGTACTCTATCAGTCTTCAAGGCAACACAGAATAACGGCCAAAGCACCTAGCAAGGACTTCATCTTCCTCCTGCAGCTGCTATAGCTTCACCCAACAGGTTCCTTCATGCTTCCTATGACGGGGATGTCACTCCCAGGCTGCTAAAGTGATGATGTTTGCTTGGCCAGAGCCTTCTCTGTTTAGTTTGTGGCTATTACCCAGCCAAGCCCACTCCTGCTGAATGACTGAAGGAGGGATTTTGCCCAGGGCACAAGCACACAAGAGTTAGCAGTTACCTAGATATCAGTAAGAAATTGCTTCCTGATGAAATGTGTCAAGCTTCCCAGAAAAAAATACAGGGGGGAAAAAAAAGGCCTTTTATTCCTCCAATCCTGATAACTTCTAATCACTGACACTTCAGAGAATCGTTAAGCTCTATGGCTACTACTTCTGGCAGGATTCTTAGCTGCTTACAATGAAATTACATTAAGCAAATACTTAAATATATAAGCAAATTAAAGAATACATCACTTAAGACCACAAAACAGTTTCTTTCTAAGACAAAATAAGATTATTAGTCAAATATTACATAATTCACATTAAAGGCTTCCCCCCAACCCACCCAGGTTTTACAGCTCCTTATGTCCTGAAGGTCTTGGATATAACTCCACTGGGGTCTACAGAATAATTATTTGTAGTTATTCATAACTGTTTAACATCTTATTACCATTAATACGCATTTTAGCTCTTTTGGATCACACACTGTTTCCCTATGTAGTTTTTGAAAGCATTAGTAATTCTAAACACCCTCTGTCCAAAGCCCTGAAGGCAGCAACTTCCCTTCACAAGACCTCAAAAGCTGGCCACTGCTCAGCCCTCTGGGACAGGCACCACTTTGGAACATACAAGTCAAAACCATTCAGGTACACAAAGATAAGCAGAAAAATCCAAGTGTCAGTGTTATTCTCCACAGAGGTAAGTACCAGTAATTGTAATTCACCTGTGCAGATCAGCCCATCCATGGACTCTGCACTCAAGACAATGGAAATCAACACATGCTCTTCATATAGAAAGCACAGGATGAAATGAGAGAAGCGAAAGGTACATTAATGTTTTGCAGTGCTTGGGATCTTTTTGAAGCCATATGCTTTCACCTCCCTACAATCACTTTGAGGGTTTCTATAATATTTACTAAATCCCCATTCTAAAAACATTAAAAAGTTTTCCAGAAAGACGTTTCCAATATACTTGTAAGAAATATTGGTTTACAGATACTAATAAAATGATTCTGTTTCATGTGAAGAAGTTAAAGTATATTTAATCTGTTTAAGCAGCAGCTTGTTCCTTTTTCAAAGAATTCCAAAGCCAGAAGTCAGTTTTTCAGACATGAAAATTGGAAGAGTAGCAGAGGTTAGAGGACGGTTTTGAGTCCTCTGAGTGCATAACAAAAGCATGATTTAAATCTATCAACTTAGAAGATATCACTAGTCAGGTTGTAAAGAATTTAAAAACCAAGCACACCAGAAGCCACACTAATACATGCTAATACCAATAAGGTGGAGGAAAAAAAAAAAATCTCTGAGGTGGCTCTCAAGCCCATGCTAAACACATACAGGAGTTTCCTTACTCAGAATTGAAAACGGATTATGAAATGCTAAAACTGCCGATAGTGGAGGAAAAAGCCAACCAAACAGCAGCGCAGGCTGCTCTCTTTTAGCGGAGAGAAGGTAAAAATGTACTATGCTGTTCGAACTAACTACAAAAATTCATCTGGATTTCAGCACAGTATTTCACAGTCTATTGCCTTTCCAATCCCATAGGATTCAGAGAGCCATACGACCGAAACATTAAAACAATTAGATCCTAACAGTATTTCAAACATTTAAATCATTGGAATAATTCCTAGATGATAGGCAATATACTGTGTTAAACTGTTAAGTACATGTAGACTCGGATGAAATGGGTTTATCACCGGAGTGAAAAAGACGCCACAGTCAGATACAGATTTAAACCATAGATCTGTACCAAGATCACATTCCATCTAATCCAATCCAATCCAATCCAATCCAATCCAATCCAATCCACTAGTGATGTTTTGGGGGTTGGTTTGTTTGTTGTTTTTTTTTTCTGGGAGCAGGGGGTGAGATGTTTTCATTTTCTTACAGTAATAAGCATGCAAGCTAGGACTTGACAGATGAATTCAAAGCTAAATTTGTACATACCCAGCAAAGCGGAAAACAAAACATGAACGGCAAGGAGCAATAATCATCTGCTATTATCCATTGCCATGTTTTTAATTACCTTGCACACTTTAAAATGCACAGACCCCCAAGTGATAAAGTTGTAATAAAGCATTACTGTTACAGAATCAGAGAATGTTAGGGATTGGAAGGGACCTCGAAAGATCATCTAGTTTTCTTTCTTTTCATGGAAAAAGTTATTTTCGTTCTCCAAGGACTCAACTGTTACAAAACAACCATCCTGCCTAGTATTGCAAGACAAATGGTACTACACATGCTGTGGTTATGATTCTCATCTAATGCAAGACATCAAATTAAAGTATATTTAATTAAATAGAATGTCCTTGGAAGACCACTACCACGCTTTTGAAGATACCATCACATCTCATATCACATCAATAAAACCGTCACTGAGAAATACTGAAATACCTCAGACAAGCAGAGCATTTAGGAGTTATTTCTAAAAGTCAACTACTGACCGGAAAAAACTGTGCAAGAATGAAAGGACTACTTAAACAAAATGAATCACTTACTAAGCCTGTTACAAAGCAAACTTCTCAGAGTATAAATGTCCATTCCCTCTATATACTTCATTAACAAAAGCACCGGAAAAAAAGGCAGGCTTTTGTCGTTGGCCAGACAAAGCAGTCCAGCCTCAGGCCAATTTCTGCTGTCAGAAACATCTGTGTAGCCCCCATGAAACAGAAAGGAGGTGGATGTGCACATCCACAAGAAAGAATCTGGCCTGATGTTTAAATTGCACTTGTAAAAGATCACGTTATTTGAATAACTCACTGTTTAGACACATCAGGCGTTGCTGTCTGTTCCTTTTTCCTGGTATCCGCTGTCAGTTCTACAGGGGTAAGTACTACAGCAGCACAGGACACTATCGACTGGTACGAGTCTTCCCGGCCAACTGCAAAGATAAAAAAATCTCATTGTTAAAGAGTGAACTCAACCTGCAATTGAAATGTTTCAAACAACAAAAAAACCAGCAAGTCATACTGTGATAAGCCAAAACGCAAATAATTAACCAGACTTCACTGTGGTCACCTGCAATAAAAACATCATTGTTTCTCACATGTCCTTCACCGCTTGCTTGGCACTTTTTTGCCACAGACTGATAGTCATCATTCATCAAGTTTAACCTAGCACAAGATTTGATGTCAGTCTGCTCTAGCTCAACAGTGTGTCCGAGTCCTAAAAGGCTGTATTTCCATAAATGACACCAAAATAGGATGCACTTCTTTTTCCTTTTTTGTCACAAACTGAAAATTAGAGTTGAAATTATGGATGGTTTTCACACAAAACTCTAATCTTCAAAATTTTCAGACTCGTAAGAAAGAGTTGAGAAAATCTGATTAATGATTTTTTTTTTCTTTCTTTACAACTCACTTTAACCCCAAAAGGCCAAATACAAATGGTCTAGGAGTGGTATCTAATATCTTGACTCATGCTTGACACTAAGAAAAATTATTTATATATTACTCTGATGGATGATATGACTTAGATAATTTTTAGAGCTAAAAGAACGAACATGTATTTCAGCTGAGCATCTGGCTCAATTCACACTAATAAATGAATACTCAAAAGTTCCTGACCTCTAAAGAGACACTAATATTTGTTAAAAGTTATTCATACTCTAAATTCTACATTGCCAGTGTCACTAATAATTTAGCACTTAGCAGTCACCACTCCTACTGATTTGGAAGGTACAGATTTCCTTTACAGACAAGGTGTACCCTTATAAGCCAAGTAAAAGCTGGAATTAAGTGCTGGCTGTACTGAAAAAAAGCACAGCAGCTTCTTATATTAAACATTTATGGTATTATTATATAGTATATATAAACCAGCAGAAATGTGGTGACCTAACTTTGAAGCAGAAAGTCATCAAGTATTTGGTATGTGTAATGTACAGAACTATTTCATGGAGTGTATGCACACACAGTCAGTAACACAGTCTGTTAAACAAGGATGACCGCTACCAATTCTCAGCAACTCAAAGCCAGAAAGAACCTGTTTCACAAGTACAGACATTTATGGGAGATTGTGACAGCTGGGAACACTGAATTGTGACATTTATGAATGGAAAATTTGTTTCTGAAGACTTAGCTACCTTCCACCCTCCACAGTCACATGCCTCCTTATTGCCAATGGACAACGTCCCTTTTGCGTAGCCTATGCTCCTCTTACAAAAGGAGTAAAACCGGAGTAAAACTTCATCCATAGCGGCTTGACTGGGTCAAGAACCTACTAAGCACGATGTTTGACCCTGCGCATTCAAATGACCTTCAGCATGAATCCAGTGTACATCACCAGGTTATTCTGCATGCCCAGCAAATACCCTGCAGCCATGACTGGGACTTTTTTCAAGGCAGCTAGAGAGGAGATTTACAGAACAGGCTCAGAACAGGGTTGGGTAGTTCTACAAAGGTCAGAAAAGTGCAAAGGTCTTTTTGGTTTCAGAGGAATTCTGAGCCATTCAGCAAGCAGCACAAATGGCCAGAGCACGGGCAGATTCAATGTATTGAGTACTGTCC
>VZTO01017041.1:56591-71381 GCA_013400615.1 Syrrhaptes paradoxus | reverse complement strand
AGAAAAAGAAAAATGAAGAAGAAAAATGAAAAAGAAAAAGAAAAGGAAAGAAAAAATAAAGGAGAAAAAGAAAAATTAAAAAGAAAAAGAAAGAAAAAAAGAAAGGATAATAGAAAATTATGAGAAGAAAAAGAAAAGGGACGGGAAGGAGGAGCGAGGGGACCCCAGAGGTGTCGCAGCTCTGTCCAAGCCCGATGCCCAGCAGCCCCTTTGTCTTCCCCGCGTCCCCCTTTTCCCTTCCTGCCCGTTTTCTCCCATTTTTGCAGAACGGGAGAGAGCCAAGGGGGGGATCTCTGCAGGGTGACAGTGACACTGCCCCGGGGCCGTCCCCTCCCACTGCCAGCACCCCCCAGGGACCCGGCTGGGCTCTGGCACCTTCAGGAGCATCAGTGACGGGCGAGAGGGGCGGCTGGGATGGAACCATCATCCCGAGGAATCATAAACCACAAACACCAGGAAAGCTCCCGAGCAGGAGGCTGAGGGGCTGCCTGAGACCCCCCAGTGCAGCCAACATCCCCCCAAGGTCCCTTTGCCAGGGGAGGTGACGGTGCTGCGAAGGCACCCCCAGGGATGAAGATCCCAGTATCCCAGTGAGCAGAATCTTCTCATGCTGGGAGCAGGGACAATCCTCCTGCATCCCAGGTACCCGCCAGCGGGGCAACCACCGCGCGACGGTGCCAAAAATCAAAGCAAATCAAATAATTTTGGGTTTTTCTTGGAGGCGTGGAAGGCTGGGAACAATCCCTTTGGGGTGGGAAAAGCTGTTTGAGATTTGGGGAGCACTTCCAAATTTCCTCCAGGAAAAAAAAAAATTCTCTAGTTTGAAACCAGCATTATTTTGAATCAACGCCCTGATTGGGATGATTTCTTTGTCAATTTTTTTTCTCTTGGTGTACAAAGCTCCTGATGACACCCCCACCCTTCGATTCGCCTCCTTTCGCCCCATTCCCGACCCACCCCAACCGAAACCAGCCGTGAACACCCACAAACCCCCACCTATATCAGGGGAATATCAGGGGAGGGGTTCGCTGCCTTCTGCATGAGAAATGGCACCAAAATCCTGATGTTTGGCCCCCAAAAAAGAATGAAATCCATGGATCCATTTCCAGAGGTCTCCCGTGGAAGGTTGGGTCCCTCTGGGTGACCCCAAAGCCCGGCAGCATGGTGCCACCATCCCACCCTCCTCCTCCTCACCCCCTGTGAGCTGGGGGGTGGATGAAGAAGGGACCCCCCCCCATCTTGGGGGGGCTTTGGGAGCACAAACCACCACGGCATCGACCCCCATCATTTTTTCGAGCATCACATTGGAGCCAAACTGGGCCAGGTGCTGGTCCAGCCACCGAGCGACTGCTGAGCGAAACCCAACCACGATCCATCCCCACCCAGGGCTGGAATTTATCCCGGGGGGGGGGATGCCAGGTCCAGGGCAAACAAGGGACCCTCAGAAGATGGGAAAAAATAAAGAGTAGGGCCAGATCCTGGGGGAAAAGGCAAGGGAAGGGCCAGATCCTGGGGGAAATGGCAAGGGACGGGGTTCTGCGTGCCGGCAGCACCGGTGTCATCGCTGACGCCAGGGTCTCCGATGCTCCACAGTGGGAGCAGCTTTGCCGGCGGCAGAGCCGAGCCGTTGATGTCTCTGTCAGCCCCCGATACCATCGCCCGTCAGCAGCTCCCGATACGGCTGCAATCACCTCCCTGATGGAGAGGGTTCGCTCGTTACCTGCTCGTTAGCGGCCCAGGGGAGCGCGGCTCCCACCAAGGGACGTCGCTGGCTGGAGCTCATCTTCCAGCTTCGAGGTTTGGCCTTTAACGTGGCATCGCCAAATTCCCTGGCTTTGATAACCCAGCGTTGTCGTCGTGATATAACCCATCACAGCGCTGTCGTCACGATATACCCCATCACAGCGCTGTCGTCGCGATATACCCCATCACAGCGCTGTCGTCACAATATACCCCATCACAGCGCTGTCGTCGCGATATACCCCATCACAGCGCTGTCGTCGCGATATACCCCATCACAGCGCTGTCGTCGCGATATAACCCATCACAGTGCTGTCGTCGCGATATACCCCATCACAGTGCTGTCATCATGATATACCCCATAACAGCACCGTCATCTCAATATACCCCATAACGGCGCCATCGTCCTGATATACCCCATAACTGTGCTGTCGTCGCGACATACCCCATAAAAACACGGTCGTCACGATATACCCCATAACGGTGCTGTTGTCGTGATACACCACATAATGGCACTGTCATCCCCCCCCCATGGGGAAACTGAGGCACAGGGGGATTTGCGGATGCTCAACCTGCCAGCCCACGGCCGAGTGTCACCACCTGTGTCCCTTCAGCCAGGTGGTGGCACTTGGAGTGGTGAGGGAGGATGCAGCTTTGGGACATTTCCCGGTGCCCGGAGCCAGCCCGGCCGTGGCTCTCAGCTTTCCCGGGCCGTGTCCCTGGGCAGAGTCCCCTTGGGGTGACTGTCACCTCCGCAGCCCTTTGCAGACCACGTTGGCACGAGGCGTTTCCCCTGATTTTGGTCCATTTTTAGAGGATCCCCAAGAGCCAAAACTGATTTGTCAGGTTCCCGGCTGTGCCCCGCAGAGCCGTGCCCACCCCCAGCGCGCCCCCAGCCCCCAATATTTCGGGCTCCCCGGGTTCATGCCAACAGCAGGAGACCTTGGGTTCTCCTCCGACCTGGGTGGGGCACCCACAGCACCCTGCTCCCCGACACCTGGGCTGGGTTGGTCACCGCTGCCCGTGCCATCAGAAAAAGCTGCAATTTGCTTTTCCTATTTTTTTAATATTTTTTTTTTCCTGGTCAAGATGTCGGGATTCTCCTCGCCACTCTGCAAGCACAGAGATGACGGCCAGTCCCAGCAAGCGCCTTTCCCCCAACCCAAAAAAAATTATTTTTTTTTTTAATCCCTGAACCAGCCCCTGCTTTCCCCTCGGCAAGCACCCACACACAGATTTTCTGGCTCCTTCTCCCGAGCTGGGCAGAGCTGAGCCCCCCCGGGTTTCCTGCACCCGGAAAGGGTCACTCTCTCTTGGTGGTTTCTATACTTTGGGTTTGGGAACAGGAAAAGCAGAGCAACAATCCCAGAGCTCCAGAACCGAGGTGGGATGGTGGGTCCGGGTGTCCCAATGGGGACATTGGCCAATGCAGGGTGGCAGTGGTGGCATCTGCCATCCCCAGGTGACAAATTCCCCCCCCAAGCTCCCTAAACTCTGCTCCCGGTGACACTGAGTCCTCCCGCATCCCAAAGCGATGCCGGAGGAAATCAAGGCGACGCTTTGTTGGATCAATGAGGTTGGGAGATAAAACCCTGGAGGAATGCGGGCGAAGGAAGGGACCGTCACTTCACCCCAACGAGGGGGTGAGAAAATTCGGTACCCACGGCAGGGTGGGGCTGGGGGAGAAATCATCCCTGGGGCAGCTCTGCCCTGTTCAGCCCCCTGCATCCCACCCGGTGTGGGGCTACGTGGGTGTTCATGGGTCTGTGGGTGTCCGTGGATGTATGTCGGTGTCCGTGGATGTATGTGGGTATCCATGGATGTATGTGGGTGTCCATGGATGACCGTGGATGTATGTGGGTGTCCGTGGGTGTCTGTGGGTGTCCATGGATGACCATGGATGTATGTGGGTGTCCGTGGGTGTCTGTGGGCGCACATCCTCCCACCATGCGGCACCTCCAGCCCCACTTTTGCTCTGGCAAAGCATCGCCTTCCCCATGCCCTAAGTTCACTGTCCATGACCCACCGTGAATCCCCCCAAATCCCTTTTACACCATTTCAGGACCCCCTGCCTGGTGCTGCCAAAACCACCGAGACTCAGAGCAACGGCACATAACCCGGACGGAATAGAGAGATAGATACATAGATAGATAGATAGGGCAAGACAGAGTTATTCGGGTCATTCTTGAAATCCTACCCATGTCCATGCAAATATGTCTCAATTTTAATATTAGGTCTTTATTTTTGAAATGCCCTGGCCCCTCCTTCCCGCACTGGAGAAGCCAGGTTGCCTTTTTGTTTGGCTATTTGGGAACAAGCCGATGTTTCGAAAATCCATCCTGCTTTTTTTTGCTCATCCGCCCCTGCCTTGGTTTAAATCTTGCTGGAGATGCTCTATATCATTCGAGGTATTAAAGAGATTCTGGAATTTCTATTTAATCAGCAAAATCTCACCACTCGATGGCCATGGCTCTACACAGAGCCGGTAATAAATGCACCCCCCAGCCAAAACCTGCTGCCGGCTCCTCGCCAGCCCCTCGCTGCTCCAGCACAGCCCTGCAGCGCTTACAGCTGTGGATGGCTGGGCTGGAGGAGAAAATTTTTGGCTCCAACTTCCCTTTTTGGCCAGTTTTCAAAGCCAGGGGGTGATCCCAGCCCTGCTGTGCTGCTGTTGGTGCTGTGTGGGAGTCAGGCAATGGCCAAGAGCACCTCCCAGGCTGATGTGACACATCCCAGGCTGGTGGGACACATCCTGGGCTGGTGGGACATATCCACAGATTGGAGGGACACATCCCGGGCTGATGGGACACATCCCAGGTTGACTGAAGCATCGGCTGGATGCTGAGCCGTGGGATTTGTGCATCTCAGCCCAGCTCCGGAAAGGGCGCTGGGGCAGATCCACGAGGGGGCATGGATGTGGGGTGTCACCTCCATCTGCACTTGGGGTGCCAGGCTCCCTCTGCCTGAACCTTTCCGAGAAACCTCAGGGAATCGGGCGGCAAGAGCAAAAACTCTCCCCCTCCGGCCACCAAGGTGCTGGGGCTGGGAGGTGACGGGTCCAGGTTCCACCGGGGCCAGCGCGGCAGCAATTCCCGTGGGAAATCCCGTGGGATCCCAAGCTGCACCCCAAGGTCCAGAGCAGGGGATCGAGTTGAGTCCCCAAATCCTTGTGGAGCTGGAAAGCCCCAGCACCTTTAAGCCAGCCTTTGGTATTTGTTTTCTTTTTCTTTTTTTTTAATTTTTCCTCTTATTTTTTTGTTGCTGTTGCAAACCGGCCATCGCCACCCGGCCACGAGGCGTGAAGGCCTCGCAGGAGGAGCCCTGAGTGCCCAGGGGGTTGCCGTGGGGGATTTCTGGTTCCNCCCAAGCTGCACCCCAAGGTCCAGAGCAGGGGATCGAGTTGAGTCCCCAAATCCTTGTGGAGCTGGAAAGCCCCAGCACCTTTAAGCCAGCCTTTGGTATTTGTTTTCTTTTTTCTTTTTTTTTTTTAATTTTCGTCTTATTTTTTTGTTGCTGTTGCAAACCGGCCATTGCCACCCGGCCACGAGGCGTGAAGGCCTCGCAGGAGGAGCCCTGAGTGCCCGGGGGGTTGCTGTGGGGGATTTCTGGTTCCTCGACACCCGGGTGATGCTGGAGGGATGCTGGGGACATGCGGGGCTGTGTCTGGGGCAGGAAAACAGGCACCAGGGCCCTGCCTCTGGTCCCCTCCTGCCTTCACCATCCCTCCTCTTCCTCCGCTTCGACAGACCCCACATTTCTCCCCAGTTTGACACTCGCTCCATGTCACCGGGGAAGCTGGGCAGGACCCCCTGCATCGGGAGCATCCCCCACAGCCGCTCCTGGGGGACACGGCTGCCCCCTCGCAGAGGCGCAGGCTCCCCAGCCCCGCGACCGCGGCTGAGCAGAATGAGAAAATATTGGATTTGTTTTCTGGAGGAAAAAAAAAAAAAAATCCAATATTCTGTCTGCGATCCTAGACTCCACGCCTGGTTATGGCAGGAAAATGCTGTAAATCTCCCCCTTCCCCACCAGCCAGGGAAGAAAGAGAGATTTTCTTTTAATATTCTGATTTTCCTTCCTGGTTTAAGCTCCATCATTTTGTAGCCACCTCTGCAATTTCTTTGTTGACCAGAGCTTAAACCTGCTCTCCCGGCTCCCCCGACCCCGGGAAGTCGCCTCGCACACCCTTCCCAGCAGCTCCCAGGCAGCAGCAATGAGATTTTAATAGATGTATTTTCAAATTAGTTCTGGGCCCTTCAAGACTTATCAGTTAAATGAGGTTTTTCAAATTGATTCAAAGGTCACTCCGAGAGTTTTCTCTTCTCTGTTATCTCTCCCTTATGGTTTCAGTGGCGATTGACAGGACAGAGAGGAAAAAAAATGTCTCACCTCTGTGTTGTACACCCGGAAAAAAAAAAAGAAAAAAAAAGAAAAAAAACCACCCAAAACGTGCACCCAAAAATAGGGAAGCAGCAAGAAAGACCCCGAGCTGGGCACCTGGTGATGGGTGCTTTGGGGTCTGAAGGTGCCTCCCGGACAGGCGACGGGATTTGGGGAGAGTGTTTGGGGGAGCAGGACCCCACGGCCACGGGTGGGGTGGACGCGGAGGTGCCGCTGCGGCGAGGGGAGTTTATTTCCTCCTGGAGGAGCGGAGGGGAGGGGGGGTGAAGCCGATTTAATATTTAACCCGCGGGAGGTTTATGGGTCCCTCCTGACGCGCAGATTAGGAGCAAACAGGGAACCGGCCGCGGGCGGAGCGAGGCGGCCCCGCCGCGCTGATAAGGGCGGAGGCGCGGAGCCGGGCGCGGGGCGAGGCTCGGGGAGGGGCGCGCAGCGGCCGCCCCTGCGGAGCCGGGGGGATGCGGTGGTGGCGGCGGCTCCCGGCGGGAGGTTCGGCGGCGGCGGAGAAAGTTGTCGGTTCTTAGCGTGCTAAAAATAAAATAAAGTAAAATAAAATAAAGTAAAATAAAATGAAATTAAATAAACTAAGCTGAAATAATAATAATAAGAAAGTAAAATAAAATAAAGTAAAAGAAAATTTAAAAATTAAAATAATAAAATAAAATAAAATAAATAAAATAATATAAAATAAAATAAAGTAAAACAAAACAAAGCAAAACAAAATATTAATAATTTAAGGGAAAAAAAGGAAATTTAAGCAAAAAAAATCCCAAAGAGGAAAGCGGGTTTCTCTCCTTTCTCGCTTGCTTTCTTTGTATTTTCTCGAGCGGACACCTCTCCCGTGCCGATGGGGGAGGCGCCGGGCACCTGCAGCCCCAAAATCTCGTTTTCGCTCATTTTACGGCAGCGAAATAATTCGTTTTCCAACCTCCAAACCTCCCCCGCCGCCGAGGCGCCGTTTTCCCGTCGCCCCTCGGACACGCGCGGATCGAAAGCAGCGGAACCGGCCGCGCTTTTCCGCCGCTCTCCCGGCCCGAGCCGCGGCCGGTGCCCGGGGCCGGGGTCTCCCTGGGCCGGGGTCGCCCGGAGCCGCGGCCGGAGCCGTCCCGGTGGCCGCAGGCGGGGAGGAGCCGTCGTTGGGCCAAAGTCGTTTGAAAAATGCTGAAACTGAAACAAAACGTGAAAAAAATAATTATTTTACGCAGCGTAATTTTTCCCTGTTTCTGGTAATTCTGTGCATTAGTTCCCAGTATTAATTAGCGGCGTTAATTCTTGGCGTTGCCAAGGCTCTCGGGCATTTGCCTTGGCCCAGTCCCGCCATCGTGCTCGTAGTTTCGGGGTGGTTTTGCTTTTTTTTTGAATAACGACGGTTCGTGGTGTGGCGATTTGCTTGGGGGAGAAAGCCCGGTGAGGAGAGAACGAAAAAAAGAAAAGAAAAGAAAAAAGAAAAGAAAAGAAAAGAAAAGAAAAGAAAAGAAAAGAAAAGAAAAGAAAAGAAAAGAAAAGAAAAGAAAAGAAAAGAAGGAAGACAAAATAAGGAAAGGAAAGGAAAGGAAAGGAAAGGAAAGGAAAGGAAAGGAAAGGAAAGGAAAGGAAAGGAAAGGAAAGGAAAGGAAAGGAAAGGAAAGGAAAGGAAAGGAAAGGAAAGGAAAGGAAAGGAAAGGAAAATAAGAGGGGAAAACGAAAAGAAAATAAAACGTAAAAGAAAACGAAAACAAAACAAAGAAAAAAGGAGAACAAAAACGGGCTAAAGGAAAAAGAAAAAGGAAGACGGGAGACGGGAAGGGAAAAGAAAATGTAAAAGAAGAAGGAACTGAGGACGCTCTGGCAGCGCTGCCCGGCCCCCCGGCCGCGGTCCCGCGGCTCCACGCCACGAGAAACGCTTTGGGGCAGAAAGAGCCGATCCCGGGTTCCGTGGAGTCCACTCGGGATCGCGCTGCTCCCCGGGGCGCGGGCAGCGGCCGGGTCCCAGCCCAGCCGGCTCCTCCTTACACCCCACTCGTGGCCCAAGCGTTTCACGCAAGTGGGTGAATTTCACGTGCAGCCACGCGTGTCGGGGGAAAAAAAACCACGGGAGGATGGATGAGCCGAGCAATCATCCGAGTTCAGGAGGGATGAAGGCTGAGAGCGGGGAGCCGCTGTGTCGTGAAAGGGACACAACGATGTTGTCACCCTCTCGAGAAATAATCACGGGCGAAATTCCTAGTCCTGAGTGTCGGGATCAATCTGGGGTGAGGAGGGGGTTTCCACCAACGGGGGGGCCGACAGGATGGGAGCGCACCCACAGACACGCACGGTGGGAGGGCACCGAGGGACACGCGTGCTGGGAAGGGACCCACTGCCCTCCGCGGACACGCGAGGACGGGAACGCAGGAGCGCACCTGCGTCCCACGAACGAAGCCGGTGCCTTTGTCACCCCCAGGACACCAAGGGACTGGGATGGCGGGTGGGGGGTCCAGGGTGGAGGTTTGGAGCCCCACTCCGCCGTGCAGGGACCCCCAAAGATACCGCCGTGGGAGCTCCCTCCACCCACGGGCTCTCGCAGGCCTCGTGGGGAGGGGGTCATGAAGTTTGTCTAGAGCCGAGTGGGGGGGTGCTGCTGTCGTGACAGCGGGTCGCAGAGATGGGTGGCCCGAGGGGCCGGGCCGGTCACCGCCAGCTGCTGCCCAGATGTTTCCCCGTGGGACCCCCCGCCCCCCTATTTTTCAGAGCCCCGTGGGGAGGAGCGGACCCCCCCCCCCAGCACTGCCCCGGGTCCCGGCTGAATAATTAATGGTTCATCTGCGGACGGGGCGGCGAGAGGTGGGAACTGGGGTGGAAAGAGGAGCACAGCGGCGATTGCCCGGCGAGTTCATCCATCCGGGATTTACTGACCCGGACTAAGCCTCGGATGGACCCGGGCAGCCGGGCGGGACCGGGACCGGGACCAGGACCAGGACCTGGACCAACCCTCACCCCGGCCGTGCCCCCCCATTTCACACTCATTTGTTTTTCCTTGCACTGGAGAAGAAAAAGCCGCTCGCTGCCCAGGCCGGGAGGGGGTCCATCCCTGCTTGCCGCGGGGGGGGTCACAGTCCTCTGGACCCCTCCAGCCCCCCCACGAGCCCGGAGTGACCCGAAAGGACGAGTGGGCTCCACCCCGGGGTGGGTCACGGCTGGGGGGGATTCGCTTGCACCGATGGGGGAGGCTGGGCAAGGCCCCCCCCCATCCTAGAGACACCCCCCCACTCCCATATAACCCGAGGGGCTTAAACCTGCCCCACGCACGGCCCCGGGTGGGTGAAACGCCGGGAGGAGAGAAACGAAAACAGGTCCCCGAGGGACCGGGAACAAAGCAGAGGGGCCGGGAGGGGCCGTGGGTCATTCCCCCCCACCCCCGGGGTCCGGCCGAACCCCCCCGTCACGAACCGCTCGGGGTTGAGTGGGGCGGCCGCGGCTCGGTCCCGAGTGGGAAACCGGGGTTCGCGGCGGGTGAATTTACGGCGGGGGGGTTGGTTTGGTTGTCTGTTGTTGGTTTTTTTGTTTGTTTTTTTGGGGTTTTTCCCCTATTTTCTCAGAAAGCAAAGAATTCAACCTTACCCCCAGGAAATTTGGGGATTTAATTTCCATCAATAATGCCTTCGAGGAGCGCGTGAGGCCGAGGAAAACTCGGCGCTTGGGAATAAAAATTATTTTGGGGAGAATTCAACCTCCCCTGATACCGCGGAGCGATGGCAGCGGGGACAGAGCCTGAGGCCGGCGGAGGACAAGGACCCCCCCGAGCCTCCCCCAGCCGGGGGCCACGTTTTTATCCTCCCCATCCCGGGTATTATTTCCAATACGATTATTTCCAATATGATTATTTCCAGTTCTGGCGAGTGAGAACCCAGCTCACCCGCTGTTCAATGAGCCCAAAACCAACGGGGGCATTAAATGGCCAATCGCGGCGAGTGTTTAAATCTTTATTTACCAGAACCTTGTAAAGCCAGGAACGATTTGCATTCTATTAACTGCTTTTCAATAGGGCATCGACTGGAACTAAAAGATGCCACTACCCTGCCCTAATTAAAGAGCAACTGAATTACACTAAATACATATGAACGCTCCTCTCCTCCATAAATAACGGCGGGTTCCTCGCCCTGCCGAGCCGGACTTTGCCCAGCCCCACGGGGAGATTAAAAAAATAATTAAAATTTAAAAAAATCATACACGCGTCTTTTTTACCCCACAGTCACCTCCGCTTGGTCCCCCCCGGAGCCCCGGCGCGGTTCTGCCGGGGGAAGGAAGGGCCGGAGAGGCTCCAGGGCTGGGGGTATGAGGAGGGGGTCGGACATGTCCCCCCTCAGCTCTGACACCCAGGCAGCCTCCGGTCCTTTCCCCCGCGGCGGTTCCGCGCAGCGCGGAGGAGCCGCGACCCCCGCCCGCCCCTGACAGCCCGAGCGCGGCCGCACCAGGAAAAAAAAATCAAGAAAAATCGCGTTTTTCCAGCAAAACCCTCGGCCCAGCTCCGGCTCGAGGCTGATCAAACCCCGCGGAGCTGGGGGGGCAGCCGGGCCGGGAACCGGGGACACGGCGGGGGGATGTCGCCCGTTGTCCCCGAGGTGCCCCGGGGGGAGCGGAGCCCAGCCCCGGCGCTGCCCGGCTCTTCCCGCCCCATCCCTGGCCCCGTAGCCCGGCTCCGGGCGGGGAGCGATGGCGGGGGACGGGCCGGGGCTGCCCCGGAGCGCGGCTCCGGTACCGGGCGGCGGCGCTGAACAGACCGCGGAGGACCCCACAGGCGTCCCCGGGGCCGCACCCACGGGCGGCGGGGAGCGTGGGCCGGGGGCTGGCCCCGGGGACAAGGGGCCGGTTCGGCGGGAATGGACCGAGCGGGGATCACGGCCGGGGCCAGAGGCGGTGGGAGAGGCTCCCCCCACCCGGGACTCCGCATTTCCCACTGGAGGAGCGGGGCCAGGGAGGGGGGTTTCACCTTCAATAGAATTCACCGTAAATATCATTCGCATTAAATATAATTCCTTCCCTTTCTTCTAAAGGTTTCAAATCAGCTCGGTAACACCCAGCCCCAGCACACGATTGCACCCTGAGAGCGAGGGGTCCCCACGAGTGTTCTTAGCACCCCCACACCCACCCACCGGCGGTGTGGGGCCAGCAGCCGTGACAGCAGCCCTTACCCTACCTGCCAGCCTGAGCGCCGACATCCTCTGAAATTCCGGCTCCTGCAACCATTTCCACATCCTCCGGAAAGTCTCCCGGCCTGACTTGAGCTTACTCCAGGGTTTGGGGTTCCGCAGGAGGTCCGAGAGGGTCCCTTGGGAGCGGCACAAGATCCTCTGGGCGAAGATGGCCTGTGGGATGCTGTATCGCTTCAGCTCGGCTGTGATCCTCTGAGCCACCTCCTTGGTGTTGATCTCCTCCACCTGCCCAGAGCTGCCAGGTTGGGAACCGGTGGCTGAGGCCTGACGTTCCCGTTCACCCAGGAGGGACCCACCGGGCTGGGTATGGGGGTGGCCGTGCGGGTGCATCCCATTGAGCGGTGGCATCATGGCCGAGCTGGGTGCCGCCAAGCCCCGAGCAAGGTGTTCCTCGCCCCGGGATAACATCGCGGCGTGGGAGTCGAAGCCATTGGGCGACAACATCTTCTCGTTGGGCAGGTGGCCCCCGGGGCCATAGGGGGTCAGCGGCTGCTGGGCATTGTGCAGGCTGCCCAGCCCGTTGGGCAGAGGTGAGAGGGGCTGCCCCATGGCCCCCATGTCCTTGGGGTAGTGGCTGTAGAGGTTGCCCATGGAGGCCAGGCTCCGCTCGTCACGCATGAGGGTGAAGCTGCCACTCACATTCCCGGCCAAGCGCTGGTGCGGGTGATGGTGGTGGTGGTGATGATGAGGATGGTGGAACTTCTCCGAGACGGTGGAGATGGGCGGCAGGTGCTGCAGGGGGGTCAGCGTGGTGTAGGTGCTGCTGAGGCTCATCCCGGAGGGGGACTCGCAGGACATGCTCATGGCGGGGTGCAGCGGGGTGGCCAGGCTGTGTTCGGCTCGGTAATCCCCCCCTTCCAGGATGGAAGCCATTCCCGACACCATGGCGGGCCGGCCGTGCGGGACCAGGTTGCGGTGGGAGCTCTGTCGCCCGTGGGGGGGGCTCAGCAGCTCGGGGGGCTGCGAGTGAGGGACCCCGTGCAGGCTGCCCAGGTTCTCCATCGCCAGCTCCATGGTGGCCGCCGGGCTCTGCCGCTGCCTCGCCCGTTCGCTCCGCTGCCTTCCTCCCCCACCCCCCCGCCTCCTCTTCCTCCTCCTCCTCCTCCACCGCCTCCTCTTCCTCCTCTTCCACCTCCTCGACCGGCTCTGCCTTTTCCGAGAGGCTGTCCTGGTCGCCCCCCTCTTGCTTCTCCCCCTCTGCCACCCCAGGGTCCTTCCCCTCTGAGGATTTGGTGGGACTGGAAGCCAGTGGGCCCAGAGGGACTGAGGTAATGGGAGTCTTCAGGGCAGAGCTGGTCAGCCCGCCCAGGTTGAGGAGCGCGCCGGGGGCCAGGACGCCCGCTGGCGGCGGCTCCGCTCCGCCGGCCGCCCCGGGCTGGAGGGGCTGCTCGCCTTCCATGCGAATGCCACTGAATTTACCATAAAAACTGTGTCCAGGGCCTATGAGGTTAGCTGCGGAAACGAGAGGGTGCTGAAAGGTTTTGTTTTTTGGTTCCAGAAAGCTGACAAGGGGTTCCTTGTCTTTGCCTATCCCTTGGATGATAGCGGAGATGTTCTTATTGCTAAGAATTTTCCGCTCCTCCTCACTCAGAGTCATTCGGTGGTCGTGCACCGCGTGGGTCACGAACGAGCGGACATACCCAAAGGAGAGCTTGCACAAGAAACACATCAGGATGGGCTTCCTCTTCCCATAGAGCACAAAGCCATCGAATTTGGACAGGTCCACATTGTTGGGAACATCTTTGGATACGCAGGAGCTTTTGGCNGGGGGGGGTGCGTTGGCACAGGGAGGGGTGACAGGGACACGCGTGGGGGGGGTCAGGGCGCTGTGCTTCAGGGCCCGGGGCAGCGGCGGTGGAGAAGGGAAAAAGGAAAGAAAGGGAAAGGGAATGTGGAAAGGGAAAATGGAAAGGGAAAGGGAAAATGGAAAGAGAAAGGGAAAAGGAAAATGGAAAATGGGGAAGGGAAAGGGAAAATGGATAGAGAAAGGGAAAGGGGAAATGGAAAATAGAAAATGAGGAAGGGAAAACGGAAAATGGAAGATGGAAAGGGAAAGGGAAATGGAAAATGGAAAATAGAAAATGGAAAATGGAAAATGTAATGGAAAAGGGAAGGGAAGGGGAGGAAGACGGGATGAAGACACCACATGAACGGGGTTTAGGCCACCGGACTGGTCGGGACTCGGGTCCTTCCCACGTACGACTCCAGCCCCTCCCGGCCCCGTCACTCCGAGTCGGGCCCCCCCTCGAAGGTGGCTGCAGCGGCTCCGACGGGTCCCGGCCGCCCCGAGCTTTACTGAACACACCGAAAAAATAAAATCCATCGTTTCCCTCAAGGGTGGGCCCCGCCAGCCTCGCGTGGGCTTCTCGGTCCCCTGTCACTGCCGGGCTCTGGGCGGCTCCCACGGCCGAGGGTCACCCGGGGGGCCTGGGGGCTGCGGTGTGAGGCAGGAGCAGCGGGACAGCAGGTCCCTGCTCTCCTGGGGGACGGGAACTCAGGGTGTCACCCACCACCCGGCTTCGGAGTGAAGAATTCAGCAAAAAATAACATCCCATCCTAACCCGGTGCGTTTAACCCATCCATCCCAACCCATCCTACCCATCCCATCCATCCAATCCCATCCCATCCAATCCCATCCCATCCATCCCATCCAAACCCAGTGTATTTAAACCATCCCATCCCACCCATCCCGACCCCGGGAAGTCACTCCGGTTCCCAATCCAATCCAATAGATCCCTGCAAGTTCCCGGGACGCGGGTGCAGGGCTGTCACCCGTGGGGCAGAGGATGAACTGGAGGGGGAGCAGCCCCCCAGTCCCCCAGTGCCTTTTCTGCCCCCGTACCCCTCCCACACCGGGCCCGGCCGGGATGTGGGAGGACCCTGCCGCCCCCCCCGGTCCCTACCCGGTCCCAGATCCCACCCCCGGTGCGTCCCTGCCGGGAGGGGGTCCTCGGGCAGTGAGCGGGACCGGCGACCCGGGGCCTCCAGAGGAGATGGGGGGTCCCCGATATCCGGGGAGGGGGGCTTCCCGGCAGGTAACGGGACACGGAGCCGGGCAGGGATGGGCAGGGGGGGTCCGGAGCCGGAGAAGGGATGGGCAGGGGGGGCTGGAGCCGGGTAGAGATGGGCAGGGGGGGCTGGAGCCGGGGAAGGGATGGGCAGGGGGGGCTACAGCCAGGCAGAGATGGGCCTGGAGGCTTCGGGCAGCACCAGAGGATGCTGAGGGGGGGGACGTCGAGGTGCTCAGCGAGGATGGGGCGGGGGGAACAAGCCAAGGATGAAGCCGCCGCGTCTGGGCAGGTTTCACGGAGTGTAATAATGGCGATAGCGCATCGACCGGCCCATCGACCGCCCATCGATAGATCCATCCCTGCAGCTGCCCAGCGACCCCCCCTCCGCGTCCCGCACCGCGGCCCCGGGCCGGGCTCAGCGCCCCCCCTCCCCGCTCCCCAGCACCGCCGGGCCCGCAGCAACCCCC
>VZTO01017041.1:0-56231 GCA_013400615.1 Syrrhaptes paradoxus | reverse complement strand
AAAATCCCGCACCCCCCCGGCTGCCCCCTCTGCCTCCCCCCCCCCGGGCGGAGCGGGGCTCTCGGCTCTGTCCGTACCGGCGAAGCGGCCCCGCTCCCGGGCGGCCCGGGCAGGAGGCGGCGGTGGGACCCCCCGGGCAGCCCCCCCTCGGAGCCCGGGGAAGAAGGTGTGTCGGGGGCAGGACCAGCGCTGCTGCCCGCTCCCTGCCTTCCGGGGCCGTGCTCCTGCGCTGCATCGGGTTGGCTTTGCACCCAAATATTATTTTTTAATTTTTCTTTTTTTTTTCCCCACCCCTCTTAGGAAGAGCTCAACCACCACGACCAGAAATAAATCCAGAGGAGCGGGGTGCGCACCTGCGGGCGGTATTTATCACAACCACCGAGCAGGTACCGGGCAGGGGATGAACCTTTTTGTTTTACCGGGCAGGAGGAAGGAGAAAGAACCGGGAAGGTGGCTCCCGGTGCCCCGCCATCGCGCTGCCTCCGCAGGACCCCAAGTTCCTGAAAAGTTCTTGAAGGTTTCAAAACCCCAGCCCCCATCCCCTGGCAGGTGAATTATTTAGTCCCTATGGATTCTTCGCCAAGCCGGTTCCAAATCTTCCCCAGCCCAGCCCTTGCCTATGGATGTCTCGATTTTCCAACAATCAAGCGGGAGGCGAAGAGCGTGTGGCAATTTCTGCTAATCGATTTTCCATACAATGGGCCCCAGATGATGTTTTAAAATGTGAGAAACTAAAATGTGTTGGTTTAAATAAGACTTTGGCAATCAATAGCTTTTTTTTTTGAAAAAAAAAAAGAGACTTTGATACCGGTTCTTGAAGGGGATTCGAACGCTTTCACTTCCAAAACCAAAACAAAGCAGGAAAAAAATCAGCGATGCTGGAAAAGTTCCGCCCGGATTTGGGGTTTATTAAAGCGGGAGATGGGAAAACCCGCTTTTGGGGGCGGGGGGGGGGCAGCCCCAGGACCGAACCCCCACCCCGCAGGTCCCGTTGCGCGCCCCCGCCCCGGGGTCTCCGCGCATCCCAGCGCGGCCACGGGGTGGGGGGGGGCAGCGCAGCACCTCTCGGCTCCCCCCCCCGTCCTCCCCCCAACCTCTCCTGTGTTTTCGGGGGCGATTTGCCCTTCCCCGATTTTCCCAGCGGGTTTGTGGCGCTTCGGGCAGGAAGCCTGAAACAAACTCCGGCCCTTTCTCCATCGACCTTCTTCTCTGCTAAAAATCCCCCACGCCCCCCCCCGCCTCGGCTCTCCCCACCTCTCCACGCCCTCGGCAGCTTTTTTTTTTTAAATTTAAAAATAATTTTAGCTGCAAGATCAGGCCCTTTCCCCTCCGCTCCCGCTTTCTTTTCCTTTCCCTTTTGTGGGATATAATAGATTTTTTTTTTTAATCCCCCACCCCAGTGAAAAATTTCCCTCTCTCTACAGAATTGGCCCCGGTGGGGTTTAGGGACAGGGACAAACCGGGGGGGGCTCTTCGGGAGCTGCTCCCCCCCCCCCTCCCGCCTCTGCCGCCTGCCTCCCCCCGGGCTCGGTGGGTCGGGCCGGGGCAGGGCCGGGAACGGGGAAAAGCGGCAGCACCGGGGGGAAATCAAACAGTGGGGGGGCGAGGAGGGGGTGGGGGGAGAATCCACCCCCCCACAGCCTTTCCGGAGACTTTTCTCGTTTACTTCGAAACTTTGGGCCGCCCTGAAACTCGACGGCCGGGAGCGGCGGGGCCGCGGTGGGGAGCGGGGCCGTGGGAGGCGGGGGGGACGTATTTCGATCCAATTTTGCCCCTGGGGGGGCACTTTGAGGACGGGTGGTTGTTCTTTTCGATGTAACCCCCCTATAGTTTCCCCCCCCAACGAAGCGGCCCCGCAGAGCTCCGGTACAGCCCAGGCCGGGGCCGTGCACCGGGGGGGCTCCGCACCCACCCGTGAGCGGGCACAAGGCCGGGCCCCCCCGCTGCCCCCAGCTCCGGGAAAACCAACGGAGGCCTCCGGGAGCCTCTTTTAGTCGCAATTTGTTTTGAAAACTTCCCGGCGGAGCAGCGCTGAACTTTACACCTCGGCGGCGGCGTGGGGAGGGCTCGGGCCCGCCTGAGCTTTTAGGGGAAAATCCTGTAAAATCGCCGAGATTTCGCCCAGCTCCGAGGTGGGATATCTATAATTTTTTCCCCCCCATTTTTCCACTCCCTCTGGTCCCCACTCCGCCTTTTCCCGGTCGGGCCCGGTCGTCCCCAAGGCGGGGTGGGGTTTATAAACCACGACGTGAGACATGCGACAATTTTGTCGGTGCTCGGCGGGGAGGATGGTGTCCCCCAGACCTCCAAATGCCCCACCCCCCCCATCCCATTTTTCTCTCCTTGTGCATTTGGGGAACCCTCAAGCTCGAGTCTCTGGGCACCCCAAATGCTCCCCGAGGGTTGGGGAAGGGGAGTCCTGGGGGGGCCCTAGGGTGCAACCTCGTCGTGGGGCCGGGGGTGAGGAGCCGGTACCGGTGGGTTGTGAAATATTGAGAAAATGGGAAAAATCGGGCACTTTCCACCACTGTGCAGCGAATTCCTGCATCACACCGTGCACCAAAAGAAGGGGAATTATTTGAGTTATTTTATACATAATATATGTAAGGGGCCATGTACAGAAAGAGCCCAGATTTATGCTGTATCTATTTATGCGCTGCATGTATGAATATTCCCTGTTTCTCTCTGTTTCCTGCAGGTATTCTGTTGTCGCTGCAGAGCTCCTTCTCCTGGCTCGGGAAACATCTCTGCTTTTTCGAAAAAAATCCCTGTTTGGGAGGTTTTGCTCCCCCAAACCCAAGAGCAGCGGGAAGGTACAGCCGCCCCCCCCTATCCTCCCCCGTTGCCCCCCTCCGCGGTCCTGCTCCGGCTCGGCCGCATCCCGGAGCCGCCCGGGGACGGGGGGTGGGGGGAGACCTGCCGGGCCCGAACTTCCCCCCCCTCGGTCCCTGCGGATCCCCCCCGGTCCCTGCGGCTCAGCCCCCGCAACAGGTCCCTCTGCTCCCGCGGGCTGCAGGGAGCCGTCGGGTCCCGAGGGAAGAGGCAGGAGAGGCAGCCGGGGGGACAGGCAGGGGTGGAAATAGGCAGGGACGGGGACATGAGGCAGGGACGGGGACATGATCAGGGATGGGGACATCAGGAAGGGACGGGGACATCAGGAAGGGACATGGACAGGCAGGAACAAGGGACAGGCAGGGATGGAAATAAGCAGGGATGGGGATGAGGCAGGGATGGGGACAAGGCAGGGACAGGGACAAGTCAGGGACAGGAACAAGGACGAGGCAGGGATGGGGACCAGGCAGTGATGGGGACGAGGTAAAACAGGAACCAAGGCATGAGTGGGGGACAAAGTGGCTGCCCTGAGCTCAGCAGGGACAGGCAGCGGGTCCCTGCAGAATGGGACACTCAGGCCTGCCCCTCGCGCATCCCAGCTTGCTTGTGTCATATTGTCACTAAAACAATCCAAAGCGGCCGTATCCACCCCAGGCTGTGACACAGACACATGCAGAGCGCTGGCTGCAGCCGATACCCACCGCACTGACCTGTCCAAGGGAAACATGAGCATCCGCTGCCCCCAAACCCACCCCCCTCCTACCAAACTCCATCACCGCCATGGACACAAAGCCACCCCCGTGGCAGATGCCACCCCAAGAGCCAGCCTGGCTGGGGACAAGGCACTGGCACCCCTTTCACCATGCCCTCCTCTCTCCCACGGCAGTAATTGCTGCTGTATTTATCCAAACTAGGAGGGGGTGGCAGAGAAAGACTTTGAAGAGTAATTTTCCGGGAATTCTCCTCGGTGTAATTGTCTTGATAATAAATCCAGACGCTTAGCCTGTGTATGAATTGCTTTTTACCATTTTCATTTATTATTGAACACAGTGGGGAGAAGGGGAAACGCAACAGGGCTCTTTCTTGTGAGAGAGAAGGGGCGAGGGGGCTGAGGAGACGATTTCTCTGCAGATCCGGGAAACCTAGATGTGTTCATCATCTTGCTCTCTTTTTTTTTGTGGTTTTTTTTTCCTCCCCTTAATACTTAGCCCATTCCCCCCTTCCCCCCTGCCTTTTTTTTTTTTGGGGGGGGGGGGTGGGTATTGAAAACTAATTAAATAATCCGTTAGCTAGCACGTTAAATTAAGATCCACTCTTGGATTTAATGATGTCTCTGGAAGAATTGACAGAAATGTGAAGACAGTCTGTCAATAGATTCCTTCCTCTGGTTACACCGTATAAATGTGATTAAAACAGATCTCAGAGAAGCCTGTCCCAACACGGCACCCACATGGGGACGGAGCCATCGGGGCACCCTTGGGGCTCTGGAGACAAAAGTCTCCTGAAGTGGGTGCTGAGGGGATGGCAGGACAATGCTGCTCCTCCCTGGCGTGGCCCAAGGGCTGGGGATGAGAAACTATGATTCTAACCCCCCCCAAGGATTTGGGTTGGAGGAAGACCCCAAAGGCTGATGCCTCTGGGGAAGGGGGGAGCATCCCTTGGCCGATGTCCCCAGTCAGGATCACCGAGCAATCCTGGCCAGACATCCTCCTTCATCCCCAGCACTAGGAGCGGTCCAGGGCCGTGCGGATGGATGCGAAGCTGAACCTTTGTTTTTGTCCTGGCTCCAGCAATGCAAACAGCGGCTGGGCTGGCGAGCGTCCACCCATCGCTTTCTGCTTAAGCTCTCAGGTAAAGGTTACCTTAGCATCCAGGCTGAAAAAAAATCAATGGCTGATCCAGCATGAGACTCAGAAAGACAACATACATCTATCACTCAGGGATTCGATGGGCTTAGAATAGTCTTGTCAACAAATGATTGTTTAAACAGAATATCTCAGCTGTTTATGGCACGCTTAATCCATACATCTGAGCACCACCGTAACGCGTCGTGAGCGTGGAGCGCGCTGGAAAAACCTCTGTTGTTAGGGCTGGAGCTGCAGAACACTTAAGCATGTGCTTAAGTCTCTTAGACTTCAAATTAATCATGTGCTTAAGCGTTCTGCTCCACTAGGCCTGGCCTAAGAACAGGGAAATACCTGTCATTATGTTAATGGATGAAGTTTTTGTTTCCTGCCCTTCGTTTACGTGGTGTATAAAATGCACACATGTGCTCCGGGCATTGAGTCTTCCGGCTGATTTATCCAACTGTGCCCTGACAGACCTTGTGTCACCCGGCTTTGGAGGTTATTCCATAGCTCTTCCTTCTCCCCCCGGGCACCGGAGTCCTTGATGCGGCATTTCAGGGAGGCTTCGGGCCAGCGGAGCCCATGGGGATGGGTGAAAACCCCCCAGGGGCTGAGAGTTAGGTGTTGCAGGAGGAGAAAGAGGAGAGGAACAAACGGAGAGGGCTGCAAAAAAAAAAAGATACTGAAGAGCAACTGAAGAGCAAAAAAAGAGCCTGGAAAAGCATTGCAGACCCAGAGCAACAACTACGGTGTCCACAGGGACCTGAGCAGGGAAAGCGAGGGAGGCTGGGGTCAACTCCAACCCGCCTGGAGACCTGCTGGTGGAGATCTTGTGGTGGAGACCTTCTAGTGAAGATCATCTTGTGGAGATCTGCTGATGGAGACCTGCTGGTGGAGACCGTCTGGTGGAGACCATTTGGTGGAGACTTTTTGGTGGAGACCATCTGGTGGAGACCTGCTGGTGGAGACCATCTGGTGGAGAACTGCTGGTAGAGACCCGCAGCCCCCGCAGAGCCCCAGCACAGCGAAGCCTGGCAGTGCTAGCTGGCACCTGGTGTCCCCTTGATCCCAACATGGGTGGCTTGGTTGTGACCTGGGGAGCAAACCCCAACGTTCTCGTCCCCTTCTTGTGTCCATCACCTGGCTTGGAGGTCTCTGGGGTGGGGGAAATTTCTTGCTGTGGGCTCCGCTCTCAACGCTTGTCTTGTGTTAATTAGACACTGAATTTAAGCGTGTTGGGAAGGAGGAGCTTCTGTTTCCTCCCTCAAAGAACTGCAGCTTCAAAGTGCATTTGAAAAGGTGCTTGGGGCTTGCAAGAGGCTTATGAAAGCACAGGACCTGCAGAACAAAAAAAACAGGGAGAAAGAAGAGAGAGCGAATGAAATAAATGAGTGTTAAAGCACGTATCAGTATTTCTCCTAAAAATGTAGAATGCATTTTATTTTCTGAAAAATTAATAACCTCACTTAGTCAATGGACTCTCTCCCCCTCTCCACCTCCCCTCCCTCTCGCTCACCTCCCTTCCTCTTCCTCCCTCTTGTTGTCTGGAGAAGGTATTCGATGGAAAACAGAGAATAAAAAAAGCCAGTTTAGCCTCAGCAATTCCAGACTTTTTAACGGCCTCTCAGGGTTCACCTCCCAGCCACGCTATCTCTGCAGGGACGGGAAACCTTCCCCGCTGTCTCTTGGCTCGGGCTCAGCCGTGAAACACCCGGCATCCAGGCTGCTTCTGGGGAAATAAAAAGTGCATGGCCTGAATTCCCCCCGAAGGAGCCTGAAAGGAGGTCTNAGAATAAAAAAAGCCAGTTTAGCCTCAGCAATTCCAGACTTTTTAACGGCCTCTCAGGGTTCACCTCCCAGCCACGCTATCTCTGCAGGGATGGGGAACCCTCCCCGCTGTCTCTTGGCTCGGGTTCAGCCATGAAACACCCGGCATCCAGGGAAATAAAAAGCGCGTGGCCTGAATTCCCCCAGAAGGAGCCTGAAGGAGGTCGCAGGGAGAAACGGGGTAGTTGCCAAAAGGGTTTGGGGACGCGGGTGATGTGTCTGGTGGGACTCAACCAGGTGCCTGCAGGGGCCAAGTGCATGGGATGCTGAAGCTTCTGTCCGTGTTTAATCTCCACCTCAAAGCCAAGCAGCCCATTAAATGATGCACCCCATGAGAAATCTTGCTGGAGGGGGCTGGCGTAAATCCTTCCCGAGGTGCCACCTTCCCCTCTTCCTGCAAAATCCAACCTCAAACCCAGCAGCAGGTGCCTGAGCACAGGAGACCCCCATCACCCCCCCCCCCCCATGAAATCTGCCCTCACTGGGCCATGTCTGCAGGACCTTCCCTGAGAAGCTGGGAGAGACCCTGGCAAGAAGCCCCCNAATCCCTGCTCACCAGCACCCAGCATGTGCTGAGCTCCGGTCGGGTAGGAAATCCTCTCGGTGCCAGTGCAGCACCTGGAGGCTCGGGGAGGCTGGGGCAGGGACGGCCGTGGTCCTGCCCACCATGGGGACACCCCAAGGGGCTCAAGCTGGGGGTCAGTCCTGCTCCTTGTCACTCTTGAAGGTGGAGCTGATGGGAGGCTGCCGGAGCTGGAGAGCCAAGGGGAAGCATTCAGGAGAGCAGGGGACCAGCCGTCCTGCCGGGATGCTGTGGCTCAGGATCAAACCTGAAGGTTTCTGTGGTGATGAAGACCAGGAATATTTTCCCAAGACGCTGCTCAGCTCTCGGGGCCAGTGGAGAGCTTGTCAAATATTGAGCAGGCACATCAATGTTGCAAGCTCTAAGTGAAAGCAAAAAATCAGTTAATGGTCTTCCCGTGCCGTCCTCTTGGCTTGGGGAGTCCTCCCAGAACCTGGGGCGGGTGATTTGCGAGGGGTTGATGCGCTGCTTAGTAAAGTGATCACTCAGCAGCCATTAACATGTGTAGAAACCAAGAAACCTGAAAAATTCTAGTGGGAAGAGGAAAAGCACTGCCTCGATTCGAGGAAGCGGTGCCATTCATCAGAGCCCGTAAGTACCCCTTAAACCCTGTTGGGAATTTAGAGAGGAGTTTTGGGACCTGGTAGGAAATGGGTTCCTCCTGCTGTGAGAATTTATTACTGATTTTATTTTTTAAAATTAAATTTATTTATTTAATTTCTTCAATCAGGAAAAAAAGCAAAAAATTGAAAAAAAAATCAAAACCATTACAGACATTGTCAATCAAAGCAGGCGGTTTTGACAAGCTTTAAAGTTGGAGCTAAATTTAAGCTTGGGCTGATTTTCAAATTTCCTTTTAGTTTAAATTAATCATGATTTTAAAACAAAAATAAAATCACATGGGACTGGAAGAGGAAAATTATTCTTTTGGAAAATGCTGAAACAGAACAATCTGATGACTCCCACTCTTCTCATGTGGCCAACGAGACGTTTGAAAAGGGAGATTTAATGAAGCAGCTGGCTCCTTCGGGAACATGATCTGTTTTGATGAAATGACATTTTTCTGATTTTCAAAACTTTTGGAGTACCTCTGATCTCTGCTCGATGGTGAAGGGCATCGGATGCTCCCAGAAATGGAGCCCTACACCCACAGGGCTCTCGAGCTGTCGTCCCTCTCATCCTGCCTTCCTCCAGGTGAAAAATCAGCGTGGGATGAGGAAATTCAGAAAGGCAATAGCAGAGGAAGAGAAAATTGTAGCAGCAGAGTCAGGATGACTCTTCATGGCACAGAACTTGTCTCCTTCCATCACTGTGTGGCAGGATGGGGCTCACGGCTGAAATTCAGCCCCACCTGCGTGTAAAGTCGGAGCGAGAGATCGTAACTGCCCCTGCCTTGGGCTGAGTCATCTTCAGCTCTTCTAGCTGAGATGGAATACTGGGATTTTTAATTTACACTGCCCCTGTGATATATCTTTAAGGATAAAATATCTTTATTGTCTAAAGATTATCTTTAAAGATAATAATGCATCTTTAAAATAGGATAACAATACACGTGTCCTCTGATGCTTCTTCCTTTGGCTGAAGGGTGCAGGGTCAGATGAGGGTCCATCAGCCTGCACACAGGATCTGGGGGGTCAAACCAAAGACCCATCCAGCCTGGGTTCTCGTCTCCATCGGTGAGCTGCAGTCTGTCCAAACGCAACGACGGTGCTCGTTGACTCACCTTCCATCGGGAATGGGTTAGGGAGCTTCTCCGCTGTGGGTTGACCCAGAGCTGCTACAATGGAGAGCCCCAGAGTCGTGTGTTGAACCCAAAAATTAACCCAAGAGGTGATACTATGGACATACTGGTGTGGGAGATCCCGAGATTAACTGGAGTCCAACGGGCTGCGCTGAGGGCTGAGGGTCAGGATCAGAGGTCCATCTTTGATGAGCAAGCACCGGTCTCACATTTTCTGTCCAGGAAACATCTCTGCATGTGAATTACCTCTTGCAGCAGCTAATAAAAGCGGTCGGCTTTGATGACCCTGGAGAAATGTGGCTTTTCCTGGCTTTTGAGGGAGTCAAGCTGCACTTGTGGAAATGAGGCCACTTCATGGGGGTGTCTCACAAGGGAAAGTGTCCACTCGTGAGCACTTGTATTGATCCCTCTGTGCTTTGGTTGTGTGAAGATAATAATAAGGGTTTGAAGCTCTTGTACAGAGACTTTGAGATCGAGGTAGGACATCATCCAGGGACCAGAGTAAAAGGCATCGTTAGGAGACACAGACACACAAGACGCATGGATCTCCAGCGGGATGGGCTGAGAGCAGATCAATATCTGTACGGTAAATACTCTACAGCACAACAACCACCCCACCCGTGATCTTCATCTGACGGAAGAGAAGCAAAGCCCGGGCGCTGATTTTAGGCTGAGCTGTGGGAGGCTGCAAAGATGACGCAGTCGGGGAGGCCACGGGAAAGAGAGCTCGGAGGCTTTTGTGTCGGGGAGATTTGCCTAATGAATGGCTCCTTGGGGAGGAGGGATGGACCTTGTCTACACACAAAATTGCAAGCCAAAATTGGTCTTGGGTAGACACTCTTAAATCATTTTAAAGCAGGTTGGTATTGGTTTGTATAATTCGATTCCTTTACCAAAGCGAAGCGAAATCGATGCAAATGGGGTTTACATTGATTCGAGTACATCCGCACAAAGGTTTTGCCCCAGTTTAATGAAATCAGGTTAAAAACACACCTTTAGCTAAACCGGCATAACTTTGTGTCCGGCCAAGGTGAGAGAGAGAGAGGGAGGAGGAAAGAAGGCAGCGCTATCTACCCTAAAAAGAGCCGAGGCAGAAGCGTTGATGGAGAACATGTGCAGGCAGNCAGAAATGGAGCCCTACACCCACAGGGCTCTTGAGCTGTCGTCCCTCTCATCCTGCCTTCCTCCAGGTGAAAAATCAGCGTGGGATGAGGAAATTCAAAAAGGCAATAGCAGAGGAGGAGAAAATTGTAGCAGCAGAGTCAGGATGACTCTTCATGGCACAGAACTTGTCTCCTTCCATCACTGTGTGGCAGGATGGGGCTCACGGCTGAAATTCAGCCCCACCTGCGTGTAAAGTCGGAGCGAGAGATCGTAACTGCCCCTGCCTTGGGCTGAGTCATCTTCAGCTCTTCTAGCTGAGATGGAATACTGGGATTTTTAATTTACACCAAAATAATAATATATCTTTAAGGATAAAATATCTTTATTGTCTAAAGATTATCTTTAAAGATAATAATGCATCTTTAAAATAGGATAACAATACACGTGTCCTCTGATGCTTCTTCCTTTGGCTGAAGGGTGCAGGGTCAGATGAGGGTCCATCAGCCTGCACACAGGATCTGGGGGGTCAAACCAAAGACCCATCCAGCCTGGGTTCTCGTCTCCATCGGTGAGCTGCAGTCTGTCCAAACGCAACGACGGTGCTCGTTGACTCACCTTCCATCGGGAATGGGTTAGGGAGCTTCTCCGCTGTGGGTTGACCCAGAGCTGCTACAATGGAGAGCCCCAGAGTCGTGTGTTGAACCCAAAAATTAACCCAAGAGGTGATACTATGGACATACTGGTGTGGGAGATCCCGAGATTAACTGGAGTCCAACGGGCTGCGCTGAGGGCTGAGGGTCAGGATCAGAGGTCCATCTTTGATGAGCAAGCACCGGTCTCACATTTTCTGTCCAGGAAACATCTCTGCATGTGAATTACCTCTTGCAGCAGCTAATAAAAGCGGTCGGCTTTGATGACCCTGGAGAAATGTGGCTTTTCCTGGCTTTTGAGGGAGTCAAGCTGCACTTGTGGAAATGAGGCCACTTCATGGGGGTGTCTCACAAGGGAAAGTGTCCACTCGTGAGCACTTGTATTGATCCCTCTGTGCTTTGGTTGTGTGAAGATAATAATAAGGGTTTGAAGCTCTTGTACAGAGACTTTGAGATCGAGGTAGGACATCATCCAGGGACCAGAGTAAAAGGCATCGTTAGGAGACACAGACACACAAGACGCATGGATCTCCAGCGGGATGGGCTGAGAGCAGATCAATATCTGTACGGTAAATACTCTACAGCACAACAACCACCCCACCCGTGATCTTCATCTGACGGAAGAGAAGCAAAGCCCGGGCGCTGATTTTAGGCTGAGCTGTGGGAGGCTGCAAAGATGACGCAGTCGGGGAGGCCACGGGAAAGAGAGCTCGGAGGCTTTTGTGTCGGGGAGATTTGCCTAATGAATGGCTCCTTGGGGAGGAGGGATGGACCTTGTCTACACACAAAATTGCAAGCCAAAATTGGTCTTGGGTAGACACTCTTAAATCATTTTAAAGCAGGTTGGTATTGGTTTGTATAATTCGATTCCTTTACCAAAGCGAAGCGAAATCGATGCAAATGGGGTTTACATTGATTCGAGTACATCCGCACAAAGGTTTTGCCCCAGTTTAATGAAATCAGGTTAAAAACACACCTTTAGCTAAACCGGCATAACTTTGTGTCCGGCCAAGGTGAGAGAGAGAGGGAGGAGGAAAGAAGGCAGCGCTATCTACCCTAAAAAGAGGCGAGGGAGAAGTGTTGATGAAGAACATGTGCAGGCAGCGAAGCCCTGGTTCGAGCAGGCTGCAGTGGCGCAAAGTGATAAGGAATGGGTCAATAGAGTTTTCTCAAAGATTTTTTTTTTTTTTTTTTTTAAAGAAAGGTTAAATGTGAGGTGATATCGATTTCCCTTTTCTCCCCATCCCTCCTCTCGCCACCTCCCCCGGCCCATTCCCCTCCTCCCTTGCCCTTTCCCCACCTCCCCGCGGTCCGGAGCCATCCTTGGAGGAGGAATCGTAGCCCAAAGTGGCCAAGTGACCAGGGAGGACCACGGTGCCCGGTCGCAATGCTGACCAATGGCTGCCCAAAGGAGCCCCCGTTGCTTAGCAACCCGCTGCAGAGAGAGAGGCAGAGAGCGCAAAAAAGATGGATTTTCAGATTGCAGCAGCCAAGCAGATCAATTCTGCAACATGGGCTACAGTGGCCAAGCGGAATCTCTCTTGCTCCCAGCAGGTATTGATCCAGCCATGCTATAGGCATTGAATGAGCTCTAATAAGTCCTGAGTAAACAGGAACAAGGACTTAAGTGATAGCCCAGCAGTCAAACATCAACTCCCTTTGTCTTCTTCTTCCTCTTCTTCTTCGTGGTTTTTTTTTTTTTTTTAATTGCTGAAGGGTTTGCAAGAAAAGGACAACGAAGTTTATTGATAAAAAAATAAAGAGTCAGAATATCACTCAGCCTGGGAGGGTTTGGAGAGGAAAAGTCCCTGCCTTAAAAATCCAGGTTGGCTTTGCAGAGTGGTGACCCATGGACACACGTGGGGAACGTGGCTCCCAGTTCCCTGAGGCTCCCTGGGCATGTCCAAGACTCAACTACGAGCTCCTTCAGAGTGAGTTTTGCCAGGGACAGGCTCATGGGGGAGTGCAGGTGTCCAGAGCCACCCATTTGAAGCAGACACGGAGGTGGGCATGTTCAGGAATTTGGGCTCAGGTTGATGAGTCTCCTCCAGATCTCCAGAGCTTTGGAAGGGAAAATAAAACTCCCTGAAGGGAACCAAAAACCCACCCCAGCCTTCAGGAAGGGGTCAGGAGCTGTGAAATTCCCACTTTGCAGATGCCAGAACAGGCAGCAAAGCTGGGTCTGAGTGCTGCAGAGCCTGAGGGACACATCCGGAGATGCAGGATGCTCAGGAGGAGGAAAGACTTGGCCTTGGCTATCCGAGGGTCCGTGTTTGCTGCAGGGAGATGCTGAGGCTGGGCAGAAGCTGAGGTGCCTGGACTGATTCAGGACACTGACAGCAAAGAAAAGGACACAAAGCAGCATCTGGGGGGACATAACCAAGCTTAAGGACCTGCTTTTGTGGGAAGTGTGTGGCTGAGACCAAGGAAGAGCCTAAATAAGCTCAACTGATGGAGACTTGACTTAGTCCCAGACGCTCTGTTGGGTCCAGGCTCGTGCAAAAACCTCAATTTCTTGGTGTTTTCCAGCTGCTGTCTACTTGGAGACTGCAGTGACCAGTCCATTGCAGCCAAGAGCTTGTAAAACAAACACCCCATGGCCACATCAAACCCTCTCCACTGTCCCGGTCCCTGTCCCCTCTCCACCCCTCTGTGGGTGGCTGCTTCAGTCCCTGCTCCATCTCACACTGTCTCCTGCAGCATCTCCATCTCCTCTTCCTCACCTCCTTCCCCAGCCTTCATTTCCCCATGGGCTGAGGACCCTCCAGCTCTTGTCCCACGTGTCTCAGCTTTACCTGTTCTCTCCCAAATTTCCTAAATGTCCTAAATATCTAGCTCCAGCTCCGTGCACGGCAAAGCCTCCAGCCACCGCCATCACCAAACTGAATCATTGCTGCGGTCGGTGCGGTTCGGCCGTGGGCAGGAAGGACGAGGCTCCCATCCAAAGGGCTGGATGCTGCTCTCCGTTACATCGCCGGCAATTCCCAAGCGACATGAATTAAATAATTGGAGCTGCTCCAAATTTATGCCCATGTAACCGAGATCACAAGCCAGGTCTGCCTCCAGCGATTATGGGGCTGGGGAAATGAGAGCTCTCCGCTTGCGCTCCGAGATCTCTCAACCCACATTTCAGCAGCCTCCGTCATAACAGGGCTGATAATTAATTGATCTGATATGAAGGTGGCTGGCTCCCGCGCTCACCCGAGCTCCCTGCCGCAGTTTAACGCCACTTAAATCAAGTGAGTCCTTGAATCTTTAACATGATCCATGGTGGGAAGGAGCAAAAGGGAGACCGGCACCTCCGTGCACATGCACACGGGTGCACGTGTTTGCGGGTGTGCACGCGTGTGTCTCCATTGCTCCCGGAGGTGGGAAGAAAACAGCCAAGCACTGGCCCGTCCCCAAAGATATTTCCCGTTTTCCAAGAAAAGAGAAGATGCAGTCTCTTTTTCTGAAGGTTTCTGCATTTCAAAGTAATATCAGAAGGGCTCGAAGCTTAATCTTCCTTACCCAGGAGGCTGTAGGAATCAGGCAAAAAAGGAGAAAAAAAATCGAATCAATACGGCAGTATGAATTTATTCCCAGGGGGGTCCGAGGCACCAATATTTTCTCTCCCCTCTGTTAAAGAGATAGCACCAGCCTGATGCAGAGGCCCCTCACGTGTCCAGCCCAGGTGTTACACCGTGGCAGTGGATTTGGTGACATGGGGGATAAAAATCACGGGAGGTTAAATGGTATCATCCGGAGGGCTGGAAGGAAAACTCCAGACTGTAGCAAACGACTTCTTTTATTTGGCAATGGCTTCCCGCATCCCTTGGCTGGGTGTGACACTGGTGACTGGGATGCAGGGAGAGGGGCAGGGAATGACTCGGGGGGGAGGTGCTGGGATGCTGAGCAGGTCCCGGGGATGCTGAGCTGGAGATGTGGGAGGATGGAAATACCTGCAATCCCCGTGGTGCCAGGATTCACTTAAGCTGGGTAGCCCATAGCTGAGCCTCAGCTCCCTTTCTGGGGATCGATAACTGCAGAAGGGACTCACCCTGAGAGCAGGTCCCGGCTGGTGGCAGTGGGACGCTCCATTCTGGGGAGATCCTGGTCAAGTTTCACATTAATGTGGCTCATGTCCAGCCCATCAAAGCCATACCAGGAGACGAAACCTGACACACAGCAGTTCATCAGCTCCCCAAAACCAGCTGAAGCTTTGCTTCATCACCCACCCACAGGAGCGTGATGCCCCCAGTGTCCTGTGGGATGTGGGTCACCTCTCCTGGCACAAGCAGAGATGGGCTGGTGCTGGAGCCCAGCGTGGTCCCAGTTCTCTCCTTGCTCCTCTGCCCCAGTTTATTGCCCCATTCAGCACCAGCACGGGGAGACGTTGACCCTCTGGGTCCAGCCCCACCCACGGTCCCTGTTGGTGGTGGCTCTGCTGTGGGCTTCTCCTCCCTGAGCTCTGGCTTTGGCCAAGATCTCCTGGGGAAGAACATCACAGAAACACCTAGGACACGGTGAAATCTGCCTTCCCATCCTGGAAAAAACTCCTTCTGTAGCCACAGGGGAAGGACGCATCCTTCCCATGGTACTGCCAGAGCCAAGCTGGTATCTCACTGTTCATACTAGAAAAAAAAAATATTAAAAATCTCCTTTTCACTTGAGCCACCCAAAGCTCAGTTTTTTCCTGCCCAGGTCTCAGCCTCAGCAAGCCCTCCTGCATCACCATCACGTTCAACCCACTGGAGCATCAAACCGGGCACAGCCGGGGGAGCTGTGAGCTGAGGCTTCTTCGTGGTTTGTGAGTTTTGGGGGGGACAGTGGGACCACCAGGCATGGAGGCATGTGGGGCAGGGGCTGCGCAGGGCTGGGATGTCAGGCAGACACTGCGGGGGGGATTTATAGCCTCTTGCTGCAAGGCTCTAACCAGAGCTATCAGCTTCCCACCACAATGCGCCCAATCGTTTGAAATTTAAAACAAAATGTAAAACAAGGAATAATGGTAACAAAAAAGGCTTAATTAATTGAAGTAAATTGCATCACAATAGTGATTTCTCAGTAACGCAGCTAAGTGCCCCATTATTCTGATTTCACTCAGTATTCATGGATACTGAATAAATCACGGGCCCTCCACTTACAGCCTGCTGCGGAGGGGCAGGGGGATGGGGGTCCTGCCATCTCCTCGGTCTGGATGTTGATAACCCCAGCACTTCCAGAGTGTTCGCCTTAAACGGCAGCCAGAAAAATTACCGTCAAAATAAATTAATTGTCCAGCNTTTTTTTTTTTTTTTTTTTTTTTTTATTCTTCGGAAAAATTTCCCCTGGAGATTCACTAGGAAGCTTTTCCCCCGCTCGTTTCCCCGCGGTCCTGCCCCGCTCTGTTTATCAATATTCTATTAATACCCGTGTCTTTGGAATCATTTGTTTTCCCACCGCTTAGGCAGCCCGGCAGCCCCCAGAAGCTCTCGGTTAGGCTCAGCTCAGCGCCGGGGCCCCAGGGCTGGCAGCTCCCTGGGCATCATTTGGCCGTGGTTTGTTGGAAGGGATGGATGAGCCAACACCCGGTGCCTGAGGCCACGGTGAGGGGCAGGGACAGCCTACAGAGCAGCTTGAGGAGCACACGTGGGAGCTCAGGAAGCGTTTGCTCGTTGCTTTGCTCTTTCTCCCTGTGTCCATGCTTTATCCAGGGCGATACTCCTTCAGCAGGAGCTTGGAGCCCTGCTAAGCGTCAGCGCAGTGCGGCTTGGAGCTGCCGAACTGCTGTTTGGGGTGGTTTGATGGGATGCCAACGGGGAAGGACACCCTTAAATCTACGGCAAGGAGGATGCTGGACAGCTCGATGCCTGGAGTGGATCCCTCATCCCAGTATCCCCAGCATGGACCCCGTCGGGGCAGCGGCAGAGGCTTTGTTCTCCTGCCCTGGCTCATCACCCCGGGCTGGGAAGCGCCGCTGGATGTACCAAGCGTGTGCAGCCCAGAGGCATCTCCTTCAAGAGCCGAATGATGGAGAAATGCCTCTTAGGTGCTGCCGCCCCGTCCCTCCTCCCCGCTGGAGCAGGATTGGTACAGCCAGCATTGATCTCCATAGCGGGTCAATGGGAATCAGCAGCGGGGAGGCGCGGGGAGGGGGGGGCTTGTGCAGACCCTGCGACAAAGAGATTTCATCGGCCCGTGGCTCAGAAGGATCCCACCCTGGGATCTGCTCTCGGGATCTCATCAGTTCTTAGGGTCTCCAGAGGCTGCGTCACCTCTCTGCCGTGGGTGGCTGCACGGAGAAGGTGACGTTACGTAGCTGGTGCCATGGGGTTGGCACTTGGGAATGGCGGGAGAGGGGACGTTGGCTTTTCCATCTCTCCTCTTCTTGAAAGCAATGTCACCTCTCTCCTCCCAAGCATCCCCTGAGCCCCCTCCCCAGATCTCACCGAGGGCCAGCCCGGCTGCCTCACCCCTGTGTAATTCCTACGGAGGGGCTGCTGCTGCTGCAAGGGGCGCAGGAATCAATTAATCAATCGCAATCAAGATCCCAGGGTGTAATCATAATTAATGTTCAGCTCTGATTGATCACGTCACGCCTTCGCCGTGTCCACGTGAGCTGGGATGATAACACCGGCTGCTTAACGGCGCTTTTGGAGACCCCTTCCCAGACCTCCCCAGGGCTGTTCCCCCTCCTGCAGAAGGGACAGAGGTGGCTCCCCAGGAGCCATTTGAGGAGGGGGACAGCACAGTGGGGTCTCGGGGGGAGTGGCTCTGCCGGGAGCGGGCTGTGGCCGGGTGTTTGTGCACAGGGTGGGTGACAGCGATGTTTGGGGGGGCACCACGATGGACGACATCAGGATGAGACCCATGGGGCGGGTGTCATCGTGGGACAGGTGTCACCACTGGGTGCTGGAGGCAGTACTTGGAGGGGGGGGTCAGCAGCCCCTTCCCCAATGCATCGCTCCTGGGATGCGCAGGTCTCCATCCAGCCGAAACCACCAGAGGCAGCAGGCACTGGCTGGGAGCCATGCGAATGTCACAAACACAGTGTAACTAGACTTGGATCAATCCATCAATGCGCAGCGGTGGTTAAATAGTGCTGTGCTCACCTCCCTCCAATTAAACTATCATTTCTGATAGATCCCTTTGTGTCTCTGTCTCCCCGCCGGGGCTGCTCCGGCCGCGGGTGATGGGGATGGCTCGCAGGGTGCTCCCCTCTCCCGCCGCAGCCGGATCGGTACTGGCCGTGGGCACGGTGCGGTCGAAGGGATGCGGAGTTTCCTTCATGGCCCATTCTGCATGGACCTGTTGCCATGCTGGGGACCGAGGGAGAGGACGCGCCTCGGGGACCACCTGTGGTTTCATCCCGAGGTGCAGATGGGAGCGGTGAGGATGAGGACAGCTGTGCGCTGGCACGTTTCTCCTGCATCTCGCCGCTGTGCTGCTGGGTGATCCCTGCCCGTGGCTGCAGCATCCCCGCTCCCTGAGCTGCTGGATGCTCTTTGCTTTCCGCCCACCCGGGGAGCAGGGACTCCACGGCGGAGCCGGCAGCGGCTCCAAACACCGACCCCCTGTGCAGCTCCCCCATCACCCTTCTGAACCATCTGGGAAAACGCAGAAGCTGGGGCCCAGTTTGANGACTCCACGGCGGAGCCGGCAGCATCTCCAAACACCGACCCCCTGTGCAGCTTGGGGCTGTTCCCCCATCACCCTTCTGAACCAGCTGGGAAAACACAGAAGCTGGGGCCCAGTTTGGCTCTGAGTCTGGTCCCGTCCATCCCACTGGTGATTTATGGCTCAACCCCATCTGAGCCCCCCAAAAAGCACGGAGCCCCCCACTACTGCACAGACCTTTGCACCAGCAGTTTGGCAGAGCTGCTCAGAGCGATGCCAACGTTTCTCCTCTTCTCTCCCTTCCAAAGGGGCTGTGCGGGGCTGGGAGGGGGGGTCTCACTGGGAGCCGTCCCACGGGGTGCGGGAGGTTGGGGAGTGCCCGGGGAGCACAGCGGCAGCAGGGCCTGGCGGGAACCCACGAAGCGGAGCCGGGTATTGATTTCCCATCGATCCCATGCAACCACATTCTGCAGCGGCTGCTGTCCTACATTTCAATCCCACACCTTCGCCTCTGACTTTAATGGGCTTCATCACAGCCTAAAGCTTTATTTAACCAAAAAGGGGAGGGAGCCAGCAGGCAGCTGCCAGAAATCAGAGCAACCCAGCCCCGGGGGTCTGCCTGGGCACGGCTGCATCCTCTGCATCAATCCCAGCTGCAGGGAGCCGTGGACGAGCTCCCCAGGAGATTTTGGGGGGTGCAGACACACCCACAGCCCTCCGCCTCGAGGGGAGGGTGCTGCGGGTGTGGGTGACAGCAGCCAGCCCTCCAGAAGCTCTTCTACCTCGAGGTGTCTCCACCCTGTCCTTGCACAACTCCATCTTCCGAACAAAGGGCTTCGACCGCTGCCGGAAGGGCAAAACGAAGCTCCACCTTAACGGGGAATCTGCATAAATGTGTGTGCGTGTGTCAGCACCGCACACCCCCAGATGTGAGGTTACAGACAACACGTACGCACCCACGACAGCTGGAAGATGAATATGGAGGAGCTGGATCCGGATGAGGATGCCTGCGTCTTGCTTGGGCGTTCCTCGAGCATCCATCACGGCGGCAGGCGGCATCCGCGCAGCCCCGTCCGGCCGGACTATCAGTGATCCTGATCTATCCTCCACACTCCTCCCTCCCGATCGCATTTTTTTAAGCCTCCCTAGGCCACGGACCTGTTCTCAGGTGAAAGAAGATGCAATCGTCCTTTTGTATTTCAAGCTCTGCAACTGCACCCGCCGCCAAGGCCCCCAGACTGCCTGTGTGTGGTGGGGGGAGTCCTTCAGTCGGTTCAAAGCAAATCGATGTTGTGGCAATCCGAAATGTCAGGGGCCAGCTCCGGCAGGCAGCCCAGGGGATGGATGGCAGGCAGCCAACACAGGCAGAGGAGGGAAATAGCAGCGGGGACGGGGTCACCCCTGGGAGCGTGGATGGAGACGGTGAATGCTCTGGTCCAGCCATGCTCCAGGGAAAACCCTCTTGGACAGAAATCCCAAGAGATGGGAGAAAGAACCAGTGGAAAGGAGGGATGGGTGGTGCTCAGGACCTGCTTGGGCAGGTGGCCCTGGTAGAGGCAGGGCAGTGTCCTCACCCTTCCTCCTCCTCGCTTTCCAGGTTGTGGTCCAGCTGTGTGGTTGGTGGGTATCGACACGCCAGCTCCAGCTCATGACTTCTCCCAGCACTGTTCCAGCAACCCAAAAATGTCTCCCCAGAGGCTGCTGGTAGCTCAGGCAAGTCAGAGCTGGGCGCAGGAAGAGATGGAGGAGCTGGGAGCAGAAGGGATGGAAGACTTTGGAGCAGAGCGGATGGAAGACTTTGGAGCAGGAGGGATAGAAGACTTTGGAGCAGGAAGGATGGAGGACCTGGGAGCAGGAGGGATGGAGAATCTGGGAGCAGGAGGGATGGAGAATCTGGGAGCAGGAGGGATGGAGGACCTGGGAGCAGGAGGGATGGAGGACCTGGGCACTGGAAACACATCAGGCTTCCCCTGAAGCAGTGGGCTCCCAGCTCAGATCCTCTGGTCCCTTTCAGGTCTCTTCCCAATAAGCCCTTTTAGTGCCAATTTCAACGGGAGAAACTTGAAGCCAACACCAGCCTCTCCTGAAGAGCCGCTGCTGCCACCTCGTCCTCCCCCTGCTCCAAGGCATCTTGGAGGGGCCGGGGGGACCTCGCTGCTGAGCCGGCTCAGCATCTTCCAGCCCACGTGCCTGCTCTCTCCCTGGGGCAGAATATGGATGCTGTGTTTATTTTTGATTTATTCCAAGCCGAAAAAGAAATACATTTTCTTCAATTATTAATCAGTGAGGTGTGAGAGGGGGACATGAGTTGGAAATTAACTCCGTGACCTTTGGGGGTGGGTTTTTACCTCCCTGCCTCCCTCAGCTCTCCAGCCCAGTGTGTTTCTTCGGTCCTCTCAGCAGAAACGAGGCTGCTCCTGCGAACCAGCTCCTGGGAGATGTCCCTGAGGCTGCTGAGGGTGTTCGGATGATGGGGATGGTGTTTGATGTTGGTGCCCCAGCCCCGGCTATTGCACATCCAAACCTGTCCTGGCCCCGTGGGTGTGCGTTCACACATCCCTGTGGGTCTCTCTAGTGTCCACCCACCTTCCCTGCTCTGCTCCGTCCCACCGCACCTTTCTGGATGTCTCTGGACACCTGGCTGCCCCTTGATCCCACCACGCACAGGTTCTTGGGCAGGATAGGACATTCCAACCCCGTATCTGCTCCTAGGCAGCGACTGGCCTATAGACACAGGCCCTCCAGGGAGCAGGAATGGGTGCCCCACAGCTCCCCACACTCGCTTGGGTGTCCTAAGTGGGCTCCAAGGCAGAATGAAGACCACACCTACCTCTCCCTTCTTTGTCTCTGGGCTTCTGCTCTTGGCTTTGGATGGATGCCCATGTTTAGGCATCTAAGGAGGCTTTGTCAAGAAAGCTGCTGGACAGGAGAGAGGAACATTTTTGGCCTGTTCTTCCACCCTCCTGCCTCGAGAACACCCCCTAAGCCAACCTGCGAGGTCGGAGCTCAGCCTGCCTCTCACAGAAGCCAAGATGACCCCCAGGCCAGAAGGATAACACAAAGTTGGCCTTGGGAAGTTGGAGCATCTCCGGCGCAGGCGTGTTCTGGCCTCCCTGCCCCCTCCTCTGCTTCGCCCTCCCTTCCCGAAAGCAGCACTGCGGCAGTACACACCAGCAAACTGATCAAGGCGAAAGGACTGATCAATAGGCGTATTGAGCACTTTTCAAGGTACGGTGATTTTTGCGGATTCAGTGCTAACCTCACGTCCGAGCCCTGAGCTACCTCCTCTCCCCCTGCACCATCACCCCCAGCCCCAGCTGCGTTGCCCCCTCCCGCTACCTGTCCTGGACACCCGCTCTGGGCTGGCAGGGACACCCAGCCTGGTCCCAGGAGGAAGCAGAGACCTTGCAAGGCTCAGGACACTGGTGGCACTTTCAGCTGGAGGGAGAGGGAAGAGTCAGCATCTTCCAGGGGCATTTCTTCACGGTGGGTTCATACTGCAGTCTTGGGGACCACCTTGCTCTGGGACACCTCATGGGCTTCAGAGACTCCTGGAGAGACACATCCGAGCCGTGAGAGCCCCAGGGATGGGGATGGATGAGCTGGGGTCATCACAATGGTGGGAAAAGGAGGGTTGAGGACAACTGTTTGCAGCTCCTGGAGCTGAACCAAAGGCAATGGTGGGAGCGGGGAACCCTCAAACAGCCCGTCCTCCCCATCTGTGCTTGGATGGAAAGGGCAGGATGGGCAAGGACCTACCCCACGCCTGGTGGCATTGCAGGAGGTAGGGATGGAAGGGACCTCTGGAGGTCCTCAGCCCTGGATGAGTGTTCCTGGGCAGCGGTTCCCAGGAGAAACCCATGGGATGCCGAGGGCTGGATGAACATCGCCTGCGCTGAGGTTTTGATGGAAAAGGATCTTTTCATTTAGCATCCTCCAGCTCGCTGACAGCCCGCGAAGGGAGGGATCGGGAAGGCAGATAGCCCAGAGTGGCTGATAAGGTGCTTGGAAAGATAACACGTATTAAACGGAACTTGGTGTTAAGAGCTGCTGCTCTAAATGTGTCCCAAACCCTTCTCTGCTGAGGCGTGGATAGATATTACACCTTGCAAAGTAAAAATTACACATTTAACGAAGCTGGGAAAAATATCAAATGTATTTTGTTGGAATTGCAGAGACGTCATTTCCACATTCCCCGTGAAAATGCTTCAGCGCTGGAACAGATACGAAAGCCCCACGCGTTGATTTGCAAAATGTGCTTTAAGCAAGAAAACCAGAAGAAACCAAACAAAAACTGGATGTTGTTCCACACCCCCAGGTTTGACCTTTGTTGCCCTTGCACAGCTCAAGTTTTCCGATTTTGGTCACCGAAGGGGAAAAAAAGAAAAAGTTGCATTTTTAACCTTGTTGAATTTTTAATAGAAATTTGCCATCTGAACATAATACATCTCCAAAATTTGGGGTGTTTGGGAATGAATGGTGGAGGGGACAGGAGCCTGGCCAGGGCTGTGCCCCCGTGCCTGGGAACACATGCTGCTCCGGGAGGTGCAGATGCATTTAGTGGGAAAGGGATGGACTGTCCACCTCTACGGTGCTGCCTTTGATTTAGGAGAAGGGAAATGTCTGTATCTGGAGAGGAAGGAAATGTCTTTGCTCACTTTAACGTGGAGGGAAGGATGAGTCCTGGCCTCCGTCCCAATGCCACTCCAGGATGACGGTGCTGGTATGGATTTTCGAGGGAGAAGAGCAATGGGGAGGGCGAGGGATGCTACCTAATGCCATTTCATTTCACTTAGCAGCACTCCACTCACACGGTCTCCAATACGCCCATCCGTCACACTCCTCATTAGGGAAAATCTATTTTTAAAATCTCTGATTTTTATTTTAAAGTCTAATAGAGCTGGGTGGTAATTTTCACTTTAAATAACAATTACGCTCTTTGAAGTACAAGGTGTGCCTGGGCTCTGGACCCAGTACCCTCACCAGTGGCAAGGAGCGGTCCCAGCTGTCCTGTCCCTCATGGCAGGACCCCAGCAATGGTGCTTGATGCTCTGCAAGTGCCATTCCTGTTTGCACACGCTGTGTCAGGCCTTTTTATATTTAGAAGGAGGGGTTTCGAGAAAACTTTTTAGTTGGAAGTGCCGATGCCAGGCCTGATGCAGCTCTTAAGCAGAGACAGTGTGTCCTGGTGCGGCTGGGACAGGGTTAAATTCCCAGCAGCTGGGAGAGGCTGGTTTGGGTCTGTGCTGAGGAGAAGCTGATCACACACTGATGGGCAGAGCTGCTGCCAGGACACTCAAGGACTTTCCAGCTTCTCTGCTGTGCCCGTGGCTGCAGGGGCAGGAGGAGCTGGGAGGGAGCACAGCCCCAGGGACCAGCCCAGGATTCGACCTCAGGGTTGGGGCTGAGACCAAACTGGCCGATGGTCTGTTCCATCCCATGCCCGGCACGGCCAGGGGAGAGGGGAGGCTCTGCCTGGAAGCTCTCTCTCTTGCTCTGGGTTGTCTCCCTCTGGGTCACCATCTCTCAGGGTTGTTTTGGTCTCTCGGACACTCGGGCTCTTATCCCCATCCCAGGATTGTGGTTTCGGGACTCTCCCTGCTCTGGGGCCATTGGCCAGGAACAGGCTGAGCCTTGGCCATGGGGTGGTGAGCAGTGTCACTGGGTGTCGTTTGTTTGCATATTTGTATATATCACTACTGTTACCATCATCATTATTATTATCCAATATTACTGTAGTTTAATTATTAAATTGTTTTTATCTCCACCCACAGTCTCTTTTCTTTCACCCCTTTAATTCTCTCCCCTATCTCTGGGGGGTGGGAGGGTGAGCGAGCGGCTGTTGTGTAAAACGACAACTTGGTGGCAAGAACTCCACCGCTGCCTGCAGCGGGGCTTGGCTAGAGGAGCATCTCCAAAACTCAGAGCACGATATGGTACCTCCCAGGCAAAGCCAAAGGGCTCCTGAGAGCACCCTGAGAAAAAACAACGAACCTTCCTGCTGATGGAGGGGCTGCAAGACGAAGGGGGCTCAGCGCCTGGGGTTTCTGACCATGCTGCCCACCTTCTTGCACCTCCCCTGCCCTCTCCTGCTCTCTGCCGCTGCTGTTTCCCATCTCCCTGACCCCGGACTGTGACCCAGGAGAGTCCCTGTTGTGCACCCTGGAGAAGCTGGGCTGCCTCCACAGGGTGTCATGTCCCCTGCTGGAGGGTGGGCTTCTGGGGGAGTTGCCAGGGTGCTCCGAGGGAGGATTGTCCAGTGGATCAGCTGGAGGAACCCTCTCGGATGCCTGGAGCATCGTCTGTCCATCCAGGATCTCCCCATCTGGCTGGGGAGCTCGTGGTACCCAAACAAAACACACGGCAACAGCCGAGCTCTGCTGGGGACTCTGCACATTTTTGCTGCAGCCCAGCAAAATCCCTCCGCAGGAACTGGGAGCCTTGCTGGAGATGGTTTGCACAGGAGCAGGGCAGCAAGGAGGATGCGGCTGTGGGACACCCACCCTGTGACACCAATTCTGAGACAGCAGCCAGGCTCTGGGCAGGACCATACCCCCCTCCCCGAGCACGTGAGCTGCTCAGAACCCTTCCCTCACCCTCCCCTCCGTCTGCATCATCTCCTCTCCTGCACATCAACTCGTGACGCAAGGTCTCAGCCCACCGAGCAGGTCTGCCTGGAGCTGCTCGCGCCTCCCAGGTGAACAAACTCTCCTCCTTCTCCCCCGCACCCATCAAACCCCATCCGTCCCCACCTGTCCTGACAGCTGCCATCTCCCCTTCCGCCTGGCGGTACCCAGAGGACGCGCAGGGAGGGGACGCCGGGGCCATGCCAAGCCACCCAAGCAACAAGCAGAGAAAGAGATGCAAGGATGGAAAATTCCCCTTCATAATTAATAAATGAAGAATATTGTTGTTAATCGATGTAGCCGTGAAGAGAATATCGATCCTAGCCGCATGCTATTTTTTGTGCGGCTTAGATTTTTACACCTCATTTAGAGGCAGGTCTCTCTGGGGACCTCTTAACACCAAAAGATATTTGCAAGAGTCCAAAGTGAAGGGAAGAAAAGGGGGGAAAAAAAGATTAATTATTACCAGATCTGGAGAATTATGTGTGTGTCCCGTTGTGGCCAACTGCGGTACTGATTTGAATATTTGATTAATAGCGAATTATAGCCACAGTTGATAACTTATCTCTGTGCTGGTTATTTAGTAAACAAGTGGGAGCCATTAGAAACATTTTTAATATTAATCCCAGGAAATTATGTTTATGAAGGTGGTGGCTAACCCTTTGTGTGCTGGGGCTCTGTGCAGAGGATGCTCCACTTGCTTGCCTCATCCCATCCTTGGGTGGTTTACGTCTCTCCATGCCTCAGTTTTCCTTCTTCAAGGTGAATAAATCCTGAGAGTGGCCCTGGTTAAAGCACTGAGAGAGACTTCGTTAGCACCCGACCTTTAATGAGCTGCCAAGGAGACGGCTGGGGAGGAGCAGTGGGAGCAGCAGGCTCAGGGTGCTGCAAGACCTCAGCCTGGGGGTGGGTTTGCTCTGGGGGGGTTTCACACTGCCTGTTGGTTTGTGGCTCTGGGATGAGGCAGAGCAGGGAGCCGTGTGTCTCTGTGCCAAACTACACGTGATGGGGAGATGGCTGCAGCCTTCGGCGCACCTGGAGTGCTGAGAGCAGATCAAAGGACTGCCGAGAGCAGCGGCATTCCTGCAAACCCGCTGCTGCCTCCTTGGAAAAAAAATACATCAAAGGCAGCAAGAGGTCCCTGGGACATGGCAAGATGCTCGGGGACATCACGGCTTTGGACCTGCTTGTCCTGGCTTCCAGGATGTGCTCTTCCAGCAAACTGTGCCAGGTTCATGCAGCCCATCAGCCACGCGATGGGGCAGGGGTGGAGGATGATCACTGGTACACTGGGACAGCTGGAGCAGGGATGCCCAGAGCATGGAGATGGGAAAATAAGCCGTGAAATCTCCAGCACTGTGGTCATAGAATCCCAGAATGGTTTGGGTTGGAAGGGACCTTAAAGCCCCCCCAGTGCCACCCCCTGCCATGGGCAGGGACACCTCCCACTAGCCCAGGTTGCCCAAAGCCTCATCCAGCCTGGCCTTGAACCCCTCCAGGGATGGGGCACCCACAGCTTCTCTGGGCACCCTGGGCCACTGCCTCACCCCCCGCACAGGAAAACATTTCTTCCTCACATCTCATCTCCATCTCCCCTCTCTCAGTGCCTGTGGCCCACGGTGTTTGCTGGATGGGACATGGCAAAGGGGCCCTTTGCTCCAAAAAACCCCCCAAGGTACCACTGAGGACACGGGGAAAATAGCAAAGGGTGTGGAAGCATGTGCAGGGACACATGGAGGATGGAAGAGGATGGGACAAGACCTCCTGGTATGTCCCACCCTGGCAGGATGCTCCCAAAATGAGTCTCTGCTCCTTCCCCCCCCAGCCCTGCTTCAAGGACAGGTCTGTCACCTCTGGCTACGGGCACCCCGACAGGAGTGGGATGAGCAGTCAAAGCCGGGCTGCAGAGACAGGAACGGCATTCCCGGGATGCGCTGCCTCCTCTGCACTTCAGCAGGGCTCACGCATCCATCTCCTCCTCCGCCCGTGATAGGCCCTGGTGCTGCAGATCCATGCAGATCAATGCAAAATTAATTAGAGTAATCAACTCAGCTGTACCACAGAGATCATACAGGCAGGGTTTTAGGTGACTAATTGGTGGAAGCTGACAGCCAGTGTCCCCGGTGTCTTAGAGGTATTAACACTTTTTTCTCTGTAGATTAATTACCTTTTTCCACCTTTCACTTGATGGGTCTGTCTGTGCTGCGCTGTTTGGGGGGGAGCGGTGATGGAGCCCAGGGCTGAGGAGCATCCCTGGTGCAGTGCCCGGATTCAGGAGGGGGCAGGAGCCTGGGTTTGCACGCTGGGTGACAGCTTTTGCACCCTGATTAGGGAAGGGACGGGTGTCCCTGTCCCCACTGCTGAGCTTCCAGCCCTGTGCCACGGCAAAGTTCCCCTTGTGCATGGGTGCAGCATGGGGCTGCTCTCCCACTGTGCCCTTCCCTGATGATCTGTCACCTCCAACGCTGCTTCCCCCCCGCTTCTGTCTGGGATCGGGGTTTGACACCACTGGACCATCACCCAGCAAACACTGATGTCCATGCCACGAGTCTGAGGGGATTTCACAGGTCCACGAGGAGGTTGAAGGATGGGTTTGTTCTGCAAATACCAACAAGGGGTCTCTGTGATGGAGACCTCATGAGACACTCCTGCTGCTGACATCCAGGCTGGGAACAGGGCCGACGCTCTTATGGTCAGGGTAATAAATCACCACCAGTTATCTAGTGCTGGAGTTGAGTTCTCCATCACTCGGACTCTGCGTCGCCACTGGGCACCTTCTTGCTGAGTGTGCCCTGGCTCGGAGAGAAATTGTGGCTCTAGAGAGAGGATGGATGTGCAGCGGTCCCCTGTGATGGTCCTCGTGGCCATCGAACCCCCGAGCCTGCAGAGACATGGGGAACGGACCCTTGGCTTTGACAGATGATGGGTCAAACCACACAGGAGTAACCAAAGATATCCGCTGCCCTAGTGAAACAGGTAAAAGGCATCAGTTAGACATGGAGGGGGGTGGCAGAGTCCTCCTCCTGGTCCAGGATGGAAAAACCCAATGAGCTGAATCCTGGGGTGGCACTTGTCCCCTCGAATCTCCGCTAGGTCAGGTCAGCAGCGGCTTTCCCCAGCTGAGTCTTGGGCTTTGGCTGCCCAAAAGGTGTTAAATTCCAACTGCTCACCCGCATCGACGGCCGGCAGAGAAGGATCGCCACCTCCAGAGAGCCATTTGTCCCTTCTGGCGTCTGGTGTCCAATACTCAGGATGAATTGTCCTCTTGAGGAGGCTGCGTCTCCCCATCCAGCTGCCTTGGCCACCTCGCTCTCATCCCGTTTAGGTGATGGGAGATGGATCCTGCCATCATTGATCAAGGGCTCAATCTCAGAAGCAGGTTTTATTGGCAGAGAAAACAGAGAGGAGAGCGGGAGATGCAAGTCAGGGAAGCAAAAGCATCCCAGCCCTGGGCATGGTGTGGCCAGCTCCAGTGGGATGGTCCTGCTTGTTGAAACTAGATGGAGTCACTAGAAGCTGTTCCAGGAGCATCCTGAGAGGGGGGTCACACCCAGGGGGAGTCTGTACTTGTTCCGAGGAGCTCAGCATCCTGGACAGACGGCCACTGTCAGCAAGTCGTGGAGCCGGTGGCTGGTTAGTGACACTGTGGCAGAGCTGGCACCTGACTCCAGATCTCAGCAGCATCAGGCTGGCGTCGAAATCATACCGTCCCACCTTTTAACTTGCTTCTCTTAAAATAAAAAAGCAAAAACCTGTACCCTTCCTGCAAGGGAAAAGGCAACATTTCCAGGAAAATAACATCTCTTCCCCTTTGGCTTCAGGAACCCTTCTCCAAAAATCAAACTGCCAGGTGTCCTGGCTTCCCTGGAGAGGGGGTTTTAGGGTGATTAAAAGGGTTGTGCAGAGAAGGTGGCAGTGAACCATGTCCCCAACAGCTTACCTGGCACCCCTACAAGTGGTACATGATGGAAATCACTGCCCTGATTTGGGGTAGGCAGAAGGTTGTTCGTGCCTGACCACGTTTTCCACCTTGGTACCCAATTCTTGGTGGCACCGGGTAAGTCACACAACCCCAGCGGGCTCAAGGTCTCCGAAAGTCACCGACCAGCACCCTGCACCGTCTCCGGCGTGCTGAGGAGGGAAGATTCGCTCCTGGGTTGTGCCACGAAGGCTGGTGTGAGTGCGGTGACCCTGCCGCCGCCTCCCGTGCAGGCAGGGGGATGAAGGAGGGGGATTATTTACTCCTCAGCTCCAAACACTGAAGCCAGCACTTTAGAGTGCTTTCATCCCTGAAAGCTTCGGCAGGGAAGAAAGGCGAATGGACCGATCCCCCAACAGCACCCTAAGTGCTTTCTTTTTTTAACAAAGCATCAGTGAGGCAGGAGGACGGGAGCGTGGGCTAAGCAGTGCGACAGCCTCCAAGCAAACCCCGCACCGGCTCAAGGCATGACCCCTCCCGCGGTGGGTTATCAGGATTTGCTCGACCTTAAAAATAAATCTTCCCCTGTTTCCTTTTATAGGGCCTTTCAAGCTGTATCCCCCAGGTCCTCGTGGAGGGTAATGAACACGCAACGCTTTGCTTAGAGCTGCTTGAATTATTCATTTGAAATAATATTTGTTGCCCTTTTCTTCTCGTGGCGAATCAATGGCGATTTATGGCAGAGGGTCCCCGTTAGTGGGGGACCATTCGCTGCGTGGATGCAGCATTTGCAAGAACTGGGGTATTGGCACCCCTCTCCCTGGGCCCCAGGGCACAGAGATCCCCACCCTGGGCACAGCTGCAAGGATGACGCTTGCCCTTGGCCAAAGTCAAGCCTGGCCTTGCCTGGGGCTGGCACAGAAGCAGAAGGGGAGGGTGCCTCATGGTGGGAGGGATGACTTCAGACCCCCCCAGCAACACGTGAACAGCCTGGGGAACACCCCATGCACAGGGACATTCGTGGATGTGCACGCTCAGAGGTCACCTGGCAGAGCCCAATGTGCTCAGATTTGTCTCTTCACATCCTCAATGGCTTATTTAGGAAGTTGGGGGTTGACAGTCTGAAGCAGTTTGTCAGAAAGCTCTTCTAGAAGAATTTAAAGCAGAGCGATGTTCCTGGGAAAGCTCTGCACACGGTGCAGCTATTCCGGTGCTTTAGGGTACCATGGAGCAGGAGTCCAAAGAAACTCCTAGGAGAAGACCTGGACCCTCTTCCCAGCTCTGTTGCTGGCTCTGAGGTCTCAGCTTGTGCTTCCTTCACCATAGAGTGGGACAAGGAGAAATCTCATTCCTATCTCCACGTGGGTATTTATTTAATGCTGCAATGAGCCCTGCATCCTATGCCATGCCATCTCATCTCATTATCTCATCTCACCTTATCTCATCTCATCCCATCCCATCTCATCTCATCCCATCCCATCCAATCCCATCCCATTCCAACCACCCCCTCCCATCCATCCCAATTCCATCCCATCCCCCCCCCCCCCACCCCACCCCCCCCTCCCATCCCATCCCAACCCCTCCCACCAACCCCATCCCATCCCAACCATCGCAACCATCCCATCCCAACCATCCCATCCCATCCCATCCCATCCCATCCCATCCAATTCCATCCCATCCCATCCCATCTCTGGCATCCCCAGCCGTGGTCTACCCTGAGGTCACTGGAGGAGGACACAAGGTGGGGAGACCTTCCCTTCCCAGCCCAAGCCAGACTGAATGGAGCTATTACCTCTTCGTATGATTCCCGAGTTGGATCTTAATTAGAAAATGTAGCCGTGGCACAGACACAGACACAATCTTGGCTCATGAAGGGGGCAGGGGGGACAGGGTGTGTTTTCCCACCCTAGTGTCTGCTGTGTCTGATAAATCCACACCCCGCAGCTCTGTGAGCTCGCTGCCCTCAGAAGGGGCTTTTTTCCCAAGGGCAGGGGATGGATTTGCCCGGCGGGGAGCACACTGTGTGGGTCCCCACCTCCCCTTTGCCTGCCTGGTAGAAGCACAGAGGCCAAACCCTGACCAAGTGGAAATCAGCAGGTCTCCTTTGACTCCTAGGGCCAATTTACACCAGCTGACGAGACGGAGGAGTGTCTCCAGGAGCTTCTTTTTGAGGGAATTTCAAAATCAGTCTGGATGAGGCTTTGGGCAACCTGGGCTAGCGGGAGGTGTTCCTGCCCATGGCAGGGGGGTTGGAACTCGATGATCTTTAAGGTCCCTCCCAACCCAAACCATTGCACGATTCTATGATTCTATGTTTTAACACAGCTGAGCAATTCTGAAGGGGTTCATCCTTCTTTTCTGCTTTTTTCCCTGGCCAAGGATGAGCCCCCCCAGCAGCTAGCACCAGAGCAGTTGGGTGGCAGTGTCACGGGCAGGTCTCCTTGCAGAACCACGGAGGAGCTTTGGGAAAAGGCCCTTTTTCAGTCCCTTTTGGGATGAGAAGAGCCTTGCTTGGAGCAGAGGGACCAACTGCAGATGGCTCAGAGCTGGCAAAAGCAACACCCTGGTTTTAGATTTAAAGAGAAGAACCCAAAGTAGGCTCAACCAGCTGCAAGCTGCACTGAGGGCAGAGGATTTCAGACCAGCCTTTCCTTCAGCAACGTTTCCTGAGATGTAAAATGTGGCTTTTGGATCAGAGATTTGGACCTGCATCTTCTCCCCTGCAAAAAATCCAGTAGAGCTTCGCAAACCTCCACCCCCAAGCCCCCATGCAGCCCCCCTGGCTCCGGACACCCAGCAGCGATGTGGATCCAGGCTGAATCCGGGCTCGGCCGAATCCCAGCTCTCATCCTTCATCACCCACACCTCAAAGTGATGGCAAGGAGGTGGCTCTTGCTGGTCAGGGTGGCATGGTGTCATGCAAGCGATGGCCCGGGGCTGGCCCACGGGAAGGAGAAGAGCCCTAACGCAGTTTTGACAAAGAGGCTGGTGGTTAAGTGCTCCGCGTGGATATTTTTTTCACTCTCTATTGTTTATTATTGGAAGTTACAAGTAGCTAAAGACCTCCCCAATTATCTGGGAGCCACTTAAGAGCAATTGAGCACCTGTCACCCACTGAATGGGCTGCATCGCCCTAGTGACAGGAGTGGAAAAAAGATGCAGGTCAGGAGCGATGAGGATGCTGGCGATTTACAGTTCTGCAGTGCCAGCTCCCAGCTCCGAGAGAGGCAGAAAAAAACACCCAAAGAGGCAGAAGGAGGAAAGGAGTCCCCAGGGGTCCCTCATGGGATGGGTGGGGGACCCCATGACCACAGCTTAAGGGTCACTCCTTGGTCCATGGAGTTCTGCGTCGCCCAGCATCCCAGAGGATGTGGAGCAGGTCATGCCATTAGCTGCTCAGTCCTGTAAATAGGAAAGAAAAAAATCTGAGGAATCGTTCACTGATCGTCAGCCAGTATAAAAAAAATAATTATCTATGCTTTATTTTCTGCTTTCACTGAATGGCTGCCCGTGGGGGTGTACGTCCCATGCTGGGGGGTTTCTTTGGCTACTGGAAGGACTGGAGGTGTTGCAAGCCCTGACGCTGAGCCTGGGGGATGAGCTGCAGCCTCTGGGCAGGAGCATGGCTGTGTTTCCCGTACAAGGCCATTTTAAGACAGCTTTGGATGCGGGATCATGAAAATGATTGTTTTTGAGGCATCATTTTGATTAGATTCATTACAATTCCTGTGTCATATAAACATATTAAGTGGGTCAATTGTATAGAATAGCGTGAAAACTAAACACAACCCAATACCAGCAAAACCTGACACGACGCATCCCCATCACGAATGAGAAGATCTGTGTGTAAAACATCACAAAAATCAGATGGCAGGTGGAACAAAGCCTGGTACCAGCCAAACTGAGCCTGAAACCAGCCTCTTCCACGGAGCAGCTTCAGCCTCTGGTTCTCCTCCAGAGTGGAGAAACCTGCCCATGCACAAACCCCCTCTCCCGCAGGCAGCTCTGGTTGTGGGTACGGCTTTTTTGGAGCAAGGATGTGGGAAGAGGCTGGGGGACCCCCACCTTGTCCCCCAGCAGTGACTGCCCGAGCAGCGGGGTGTCCTCGGGGAGCAGGGGGTTGGGAGGCGTGGGAATGGGGGGGAGAAGGTGCCAACCTGGAAAAGTTCATCAATAGAAACATAAATTTAAAATAATTTGCGTCAATTCTGCTGAGTGGCTGTTAGGCCTAATTGTTATTGACTCGTCCCTGTAATTATTAAGGCTCACACAGAGCTCGGCTGGCAAAGGAGGAGGGTTTGGAACCCCCACCCCAACATTTCCCCCCCAGTGCTGAACAGGGCTGGGAGGGGGATGGCAGCAACGCTGGTCCCCCTGCAGCACGGGGACATGTCAGCTCCTTGGAAATTGTCCCCAAGAAGTCACCATCGCAGCAAAGGGGGAGATTTGGGCCGTTTTTGGAGGGCAGGAGCCAGAGAGGGACCGCAGAAGGGAAGATGGAGAAGGGACGAATGAGGGGAAAACCAAGGGCAGATGGCAGGAATGGGAAGGGATGAGGAGGCAGCTCCGGAGAGACCCTGTAGATGCTGCCAATGCTATTTGCTCGGTGTGGTGTTGGGTAATTTTCTCCCCTCCTTCCTCCAGCCTTTGTTTCTGCTGCCAGCGCGGACCCCAAGCAGCAAAGGAGCCTGATCAATAGGAACACGGTGTTTGCATGGATCATACATGCGAAGAGCACGTTCCCGGATCAATGCCGAGGTCTCACAGAAGGAGAGGAAGGGAGGAGAAAAAACTAAAAAAAAAAAACCAAACCCTGCCAGGATGCGCATCACCACAGGATGTACTGTTTCCATGGTGATGGGCTGCTCTCCCACCACCCCGTCCTCCGCAGTGATGCTGGGGACCCCGCTCAGCACCCCAAGGCAAGGCAGCCACCCCACCAGGCTCTCTGCCGAAGGGTGATGGGGGTCCAGCCGCCCCCATGGCCACCCCCCGGGTCTGCTCTGCCCGCAGGCTGGATGAGACCCCTCACATAACGTGATGTGGGGTGTTAGCATGGGATGGCCAGCAGCAGAGAAAATCCTTATCCCATTTTTCCTCCTTCTGACAGGCCACAGCTGAAATCGCGGCTCCCAACAGCCAGCGCACCGGTGCAGGATCCCCCTCCACCTCCCTACCTGCCTCCTTCCCTGGGGGGGCTCGGAGGAATTAATTAGATCATGTCTTTAAAGTGCTCTGGAAATGAAAAGCACTTGAGAAAAGTGGTCAGAAACAGAGCCCAGGCAAGGATGGACATCCCGGGCTTTGTTTCCATGTAAGCAAAGACACTTGGGGCAACACATCCCCCTAAAACCACCCCGTGGGGCTTGCCCAGGCTCCCGGGGTTTTCTCGCCCACCGTTCACGCTGGGCTTCACCCGCGGCTGGCCGCGCAGAGAGGCAGGAGGCTGTCTTTGCAGCAAAGCCAGCCGATACTTCTCAGCCAATAAAGTTATCTGAGGGTAATCATTAAGCCCTTACGAGCAATGCAGCTCGCGCGGAGCTGGGGGAGACGGCGAGAGAGATCCTGCTGCAAATGTCCTTGCGCAGAGCGGCTGACAACTAAGAGGCAGAACCATGCCGGGCGCCCGCGGCTGGCTCCTGACCTCCTCCAAATTTGTGATGGCATGAGTGATGGTGGCAAGACAGGTTTCCTCACGGGAAATCAAAGGGTTTGTGGGTGGCAAACTGTGGCCAACCCTCGCTTAGAGCAGCCGTGTCCGTCCCGGAGTGAGGAACGGGCACCGGGCAGCGGGAGGAGGGCAGGGAGCAGCTGGTGTGAAGAGGGGCAGGGTGGAAGAACGAGGGGTCACAACTGAAGGAGAGCTTTGAGAGCAGCTCCTGAGCTTCACCAACCCATCCCTGAAGTCAAGCAGTTGGTCTCCCATGAGGGTAAATCCCACCCTTGGAGTCGCCAGAGCTGCTGCCCAAAGCGGCCGCCCCGGGTGTTGGCAGCTTGCAGGCAGAGCCAGCTTTGAGGCATCTCTGCCTTTGCACCAGCTTGGCCTGTGCTATTGCTTAAAATATTTTTCTTTTAATCAGCCAGGAAGTAAATTTTAAAAAGTTGTCTGTGCAGGAATTAAGCCTTTTTGGCTGACAGTTTGGGAAGCATCTGTCTCCATCGTCTGCAAATTTGTCTTCCACAGGAGAGTAATCAGATGGTTAATGCAGCCGCAAATGAAATCACCCATCATTAACTATTCAAACCAAGAGGTCTGTAAAGGATCGGCGGATAAATTCCCCCTGGATTGAGGGCAGGGGGAGCTGGAGAGGGGCTGGAGTCACCTCTTTAGGGCCGTGAGTTGGTGATGGGGACAGGGGGACAGGGGCCACCCAGTTGCACCAAGAGCACGAGGTTCTCACCAGCCTGAAACACACCTGGAGGGGGATGGCTCTGACAAACCAAAGCCCAGTTGGTGTATTTGGAGCAAAGTCAGGGGTACCGGCCAAAAAATACTCATTTGGGAAAGATGAGGGGTCAGCGAGGCGGGGTCCCAGATCCACAACAGGCACCTGACCTTTCAGGGTTTGCTAACGCAGCATCTCCCCAGCCCTGCAAATCACCCCGAGCTGAGGCATCGTCACCTCCTCCTCGTTACCAACCCCTGCCCACCGTCACCCCATCCAAGAGCTGCAGGGTGCAGGTGCAGGAGGGGACACCTGGGGCTGGGGACACGCTGGGGACGTCCCAGGAGAAGCAAAGCCCATAGAGACGTCCTGGTTGGTGCAGCAGAATCACTCGGGCTCAAAGCCTGGGTGACAGGCTGGTGTTTTAGAGCTGGGAAAAGCAAGAACAGAGGGTAAAAGGGCTTCTTCTGGTTTGGGTCTCTCCAAATTCCTGGGCAGCAAGCTTCTGGGAAAGGGGGGTTAAAGAAAACCAAGCCAAGAAACAACCTCCCCTCGCAGCATGGGAAAAGAGAAGGTGCAGATGTTGCCAGCTGTGCCCTGCCTCGCTGGCGGGCACCTCCATGGGTGCCTCTGGTCCCTGCTGCCTGTTTGGGTCAGAAGTTCATAATCTCAATATAGAGAAAAAAGGGATTTTTTTTTTTTGACACCGCCACATGCACATAACAAACACGGAGACCCAGGGAGACATTTACCCTTTTGAGAGAGGTCAGCACAGAGGTTACGAAGCATTTGAGCCCTGGGGACGTCGTGGGCTGCCTCTATCCACAGGGGTGTGTTTTGCCCTTAAAGAGTAATCCCTTAAAGATGACTTTAGCCCTGGAGAAGGGGAGGAGATGGAGGGAGTGTGAGAGCCTGCGTGCTGGAGGAATAAGTTCTTTGTTGCCTAGAGCTTGTTAAATCCATACATTGAAGAGAAGAATAAATAAAAAATCAAATCTCTACTTCTGAAAAACGTTTCTGTGGGGAGCTGCTTCCCTGAATCTTCCAGACCCAGCCTCTGTCAATAAATCAATAGCTGATGCAGGTTGGCTGCAATCGGCTGCAGGAGAGCAAGCATGTGATGGATGGACAGGAGAGAGGCGAATCTAAGAGATAGGGCAGAGGTGATGCTCACCTTGAGCTTTATTGTTTGCCACTGAAAGACAAGGTAGTGCGGAGGCATTAACCGAAGTGCTAACAGCGCAAACACCCTCCTCTCCAAAGCCCACTTCTCCTCAAGAGCCTGCCGGGTCCCTCCTCTGGCTTTTACCCTGTCGTGTGGTCTTCCCTGCCATGGAAATCCGCAAACCGAGCTGAGGAGAGAAGCTAAACGATGCTCCGAATGGCTGGGAAAGGAGGGATGTCCCTCAGGCTTTTCAGGTTTGGGGACCTTGTTGCTCTTGCAGGGGGGAGAGAGGTGTGGAAGAGAAATGGGGGATTTTCACAGCTGATTTCCTAGTTTTCAAGCCCAGTGTCTGCTCAGCATCACGAAGGGGGCAACTATCCTGGGGAACAGAGGACTAGATCTCCTGGGTTCAGACTTCACATCACAGACCGAACCCAGCCCTTGCTCCCAGCACCGAGATCAGCCCAGTGCAGTGATGGGCTTCCACGAGTCCAGCTCACAAGGAGAGGATTTTCCTTCTTCCCCCCTTCCCCTGCCCCGCAGATTGACTCTTCCCTTCCCTGAAATCCAGGAGACCTTTGGGACCCTCAGCACATCCCTGTCCCCAGGCAGAGGTGTGAAGGGAAGGTTGGTAAGAAATAAGGTGACACTCCTCGTGCTGAACCACTTCTCTTTATCTTCTGCTTAATGATTTATTCAGCTGAGGCTGCACTGGCCATCCCACCTAACTGCCCTCAAGGGGTCCAAACACATTTACACTTTGGGTGTCGGCAGCCTGGGGATGGGTTGCTCCTAAACACAAGGAAACACAGAAAGAAGACAATTCCCATTTGGTCCAAGTCTTTTTATCAGAGAGATTCGACTGTTTGCCTCATTCTTCTGTTAGGAAAACAAGAAAATAACCATTTCCCTTCTTCTCCAGGTTGCTCACCATCTTTCGGTGATGCCCTTTATCACCCCCGCCTGTGGGTACCAGCCCATCCCGCTCTCTGTGCCTCTCGGTGCTCAGCTCCCGGAGCGGGAGGGGGTGGGGGTATCGAATATGGATTGACACAGGACTGTAACGACGTGTTCTGATTTCTCCTCTGTTCCTCTCTTAATCATTGCTAACATCTGATTTGCCTTTTTGACTGCAGCCAAACATTGAGCTGACATTTCCAGAGAACTACCCACATTAACTCCAAGAGCTCTTCCCCAAGCAGTAATAGCTAATTTGGAGCCCATCACGGTATGTAGGTAGTTATGGTTGTTTTCCTCATGTGCATGACTTTGCATTTATCAACATCGTATTTTACCTGCCCTTTTATTGCCCAGTCTCCTCGTGTCCTTAGATCCTTCTGTAAACTTTCCCAGTCTTTGTGTCAACTACCCTGAACATTTCTGCCTCCCCACCGAGCTTTATCACTTTATTTTCTGCTTTTTCACGGATTATTTAAGAGTGTGTTGGTCAGAGTGGGTCCCAGCACTGATCACGGTGGAAGTCCTCCATGGGGGTCGCTCTCAGGATGAAGAAATTCTATCCAAGTTCTGCCTTGTCGCATTTCTGGTCCCAGGTTCTCCAGGAGAATAAAACCTGTTTCAGGCCCAGGACACTGTAAGAACGGAGTGAATTTCGGAGAATGTGGAAGTGACCAACGGATCCCATGAGACAGTTAGGACATTGAGGAAGGTCCATCACCCAGGAGCAAGGCTTCTGCCCTTGTTGATGTTGTCTTCAAGTCCTTGTTGCTGTCCTGCATGGACAAGTCCGTCCTGAGGTTTGTCTGTCCATCCCCCGGGCCAGGATCCCACATGAGCAATTCTGGCCCAGGAACCTGCAGAGCAGGATCTTCTCCTGGGATGTCTGCAGGGCCCTTGACTCTGGAGATCTCCAGGAGTAGGTGGAGGCAATGAAGCCTGGATCCTGGTGACCCGGTCAGCTGGGGAACAGCGTAGGGTGCTGACACTGGCAAAGGTGCTCAGAGATGGGCTGTCCTTGGGCAGGGGATCCAGAGTTGCCCTTTGCCCATGACCCACCCCATCTTCCCTGGCACAAGTCTTCATCCTCTTCTTGCTTCTCAGAGGTTTGCAACCACCAGGATGGAGCAGCCAGGCTGACGGTCAGCCTGTGCTTTGTAGGCAAAGGCAAATACCTTCCCAATCCAGACATCTTTTCCCCAAAGAGGGGTCCGGTTACTCTCACAGGGTCATATAAAAGGAGAGGACTGGGATCTGAACCCCTACTCATCCCAGGAATGAAAGCACCCCATTTCATCTCCATTCTCGACCAAGTCATGGAGATGCTGCACCACCTCTCCTTGGCTTTCAGCCTCGCCTGAAGGATGCAGCCCCCATCCTGAAGGATGCAGCAGCCCCCACAACCACACCAATTTGCCCAGTAACCTTTGCCGTACACCTCCCTGTGCGCCCCTTGTCATGGGGAGAAGGAGGGGAATCCAGCTCAGAGCACTTTTGCTTTGTTTCTCCCTCCAACTCATTCTTGGTTTCATTCAAAACAGCTTGGAAAATAATAGCCAAAAATAAACCAGGCTGCCAGGGATGGCTGGATGAGAGCAGTGCCCACTGCTATGGCAACTGCAATCACTCCCTGCCCTGCTGCGGGAGGCAGAGCTGCTGATTTGTCTTTATTTCCCAGCAGATTGGCTCAGCCCCAGCCCAAGGCATGCACTGAGGTGGTCTCTCCTTGGGTGGGCAAACTGGCATCTCACCGGCTGGCAGCAGAGCAAGCCCCGGGCACCGCTGGCAGGGGAAGGGGCAGTCAGAAGTGAGTCAAATCTACTGGCGACGAGCTTTTGGAGCTGGGTGGAAAGGAGCAGAGTTGTGGTTTCGATGTTGGGTCTCCGTCTCGGTAAAAGGCTTCATGTGCATGGTCAGGACAAGACAGAGATCCTGGCACGCCTAAAAATAAACCAAAGGCAGACAAAGAGTGCTCTTATGGAGAAGGCATGGGCTGGATGCAAGTCGATGAGATATTTAAAAGGTTTGAAAGCAAACCAGATCAAAAAGCCAGCCACTGCATGGTGTAAAACCCTGCCAGGCTTCTCCAGATCACTTCAGCCTCCTCAAGGAGAATGTTGGTTGGGACTAAAGTCAGTGAGATGGGTGAGGCTGGGTCTGCCCAGCTACTCTGCCTCGCACACAGGCGGTCATCATCCCTTCGTGTCCTTGGCCAGCCCCAGCCCCATCTCCTTGGGACCCTCGGGGAGCCCGGACCTTGCTCCACAAGCTCCATCCCAGAACTGGATAAGGAAATTTATTTTTCTGGGGGGGGGAGGGAGACTGGTTGTGGATTTCATGGTGTGGGGGCTTTTCTAGGACCATCCTGGACTTGTACCCAAGCTCCTTCCATTTGAGGTTATCTGAAATACCCCCGAAAAGCAGCACCTGCACTTGAGGACTCTGTTGGCTTGTTCCCAACCTGTCCTTTATCGCTGAAGACACAATTTCAATAAGTTTTAAGATCTGTCCCCAGGTTTGCGGAGAAGCCACTTTTTGGGGTCATACTCTGCTTCCATTAGGATCCCTTGAAGCACACAAGTGAGGTTCCCCAGGGTCCCCAGCACACCTCTGCAGGGCTGAGTGGGAGCAGCAAACCTCAGCAGGTCTGGCCCAGAGGAGTGAGAAGTATCATCTTCAGCCTTTAGATTTTTTTTCTCCTTAACTAGAACTTTTCAACTTCTCCTATGGAATAAAACTGGGGAAGACAGAATAAATTCTGGTAACTTCTTAACTTACTCAGAAACATTATCGGTACCTTAAACATGGAAATTAAATACCATTTGAAACATCCTGTGTTGACAAGTCAAATTATTTAATTCCAGCTTTTAAACGGCATTTCACTCCGGAGCTTTCCTCTGCACGCTTCGTTCAGCTGAAGTCAACAACGTTCCTTCTGTCCGGCTGACAAAGGAGCCACCACTGCACAGCTTCCCGAGCCGTTCCTGCTCATCTTTTCTTTGCTTTTCACATCAGCTTTCCTCAAGCACAGCAGCCAGGCTCCTGCCTCGCTATTTAAAGCACAAGGTCCTGGGCACCTGGCACACCCCCCCAGCTGCGTTTCTCCCCAGCCTCTCACCCCTGGCTCAGCACCGAGGCTCTGATTAAGAGCCAGGCAGGATGCCACGTGCTCCCAATTTGGGGACTGGCGACTGATGTGGAGGCAACAGCCCAGCTCAGAGACAACAGCCTAACCCCCCAGACTCTGCAGCCTGAGGAAGGGAGCGGGGCGGTATCGCAGAGCCAGGACCCAAATCTCCTCCATCTCCAGGATTTGCCCAGCACAGTCCCAGTCCAGGCTGGCAGTGGCTCTGGGACACCTTGCTCTTGCCCCAGGGGATTTTGAGGGTTCTGCACCACAGCGGGTTTCACCGGTGCCCCGTAGCCCTGAGGGCTGCAGACCCCCTGGGCTGGCTGGGACAGGCAACGGGAGACAACAAGGGCAGGCTGGATGAGGCTTTGGGCAACCTGGGCTAGTGGGAGGTGTCCCTGCCCATGGCAGGGGGTGGCACTGGGGGGGCTGTAAGGTCCCTTCCCACCCAAACCCTTCTGGGATTCTGTGCTGGCCTCTGGCAAACTGCACCCTTGTGTCTTGGAGCAGGATGTGGTTTGCAGTGCTTGGAGACCCAACAGTGCTGCAGACCTGGGGGTGCCTGGGGACCCGCCGGTACCTGGTTTGACCAGAGGAAGGGGATATTTTAAGGCCAGTGCGACTCACCTGGTCTGCACAGTTGGAGACAGGAAGGTATTTCTAGCTGTGATAAACTTGGAGCTGCAGCGTGGCAGGCACGTCGGTGCCAGCTGCCTTGGGCGTTGCAGGACAAGGATCTCCCCAAGGATAACCGGGGGTGGGCTGGTGGCTTCCTGGGACACCGTGCTATGGGCGTCCCACGCATAACGGTCCCGTGTGGCTCAGCACCACCAGGCCTGGGCAAGGACATGCGGCACATCACGCCGCGGGATGCGGGGCCCCTGGAGTAGCGCACACGCTCCATTCCTGTCGACTGCAACAGCAAAGCGCTGGCAGAGAGTTGATGGGGGGGGGGAAGGCTTTTTTTGTCCTCTTTCTATTCTTGCACCAACATCCCCTGGGTCAAGACTGGCTCCTTCGTGGGACCAACACTTCCCTACTCCTCCAGAGCCCTGCCCTGGACCCAGACAAAGTCCCCGGTGCTGTCACCTCCTCCCAGCTGTTGCCAGCAGCGAATCCCCGGCATCCCCCCCGTTGGCTGGGCTCCGCTGCCTGCCCTGGCTCTCGGTACAGTATCTCCCGGCCCCCTCCCAGCTCCTTGGGCTTTGTCAAAGCACATTTCCCAATTAGAGGATAAAAATATTCCATTCCTGACTCCGCGCTATCGATTTTGCCTGTAGCTGTGGAGGGGGCAAGGGCGAGCGTGCGCGGGGTAGGGAGAGGTGAAGAGCTGTAGGCACGAAGTGCAGCTGCCTTCCCCCCCTACCCCTTTATTATTATTGTTATTATTCATCACTGTGAAAAGCACCTAGCAGGACTGGTTAGCTCAGCTGACCACTGATAGAGAACAGGGGATCGATACTTAATTGACACAGGCTGGGCAGCCGGAGCAAGGATTGGAGATGGGGGAAGGCTTCTGGGAGGAGGGAGGGGAAGAGAAGGAACAAAAGCCAGGGGAAGGGAGGAGAGGCAGGGAGAGGGTGGGAGGAGCGGAGAAATAATGAAGGAAGAGGCAGAGAGGAGAGGACGGAAGAGGAGGCGGGAGGACAAAGCCCTGCGGAGCCCAGCTTGCCCCGTGGGAGCTCTGCGGGTGGGTGCTGTGCCGGCACGTGGCTCCAGACGCCTTGTGTGCCGCAAGGTCTGACGGGATGAGAGAGGCGACAGCGTGTCGGGGACCTCCTGGCGCCTACGTGAACATCTAAATCCTGTTTGGAGTGCGAGGTGTGGGCTCTGTCTCTGCTGCAGGTGTGTGTGCACCCTCAGCATCGTCCTGGACCAGTGTTGGTAAATTGTCCCTCCATGGCCAGGAGCATGAGAACTCATGAACATTGCTCTGCTGTCAAAAGTGCCACAGCAAGCAGAAAATAACCTGTTGGCCTCATATCTTCTCTTCCACTACCTGGTGGTGCAACTCCACCTCCTTCTGCCAGCAGCAGGCATCNGGAGGAGCATGAGAACTCGTGAACGTTGCTCTGCTGTCAAAAGTGCCACAGCAAGCAGGAAATAACCTGCTGGCCTCAGATCTTCTCTTCCACTATGTCGTGGTGCAACTCCACCTCCTCCCTTAGCAGCACAGCCTGTCCTACACGGCTGGTGGTCAATGGACACCAAAGCAGGAGATATGGTCTCAACTCCCCAAACCTCATTTTTCCTACCTCTAGATAATGCCTCTCAGAGCTGCTGGAAGAACAAGTGAGTTTGAGCCAGGCTCATCTTCTGAGGAATTATTTGTTCTCATGTTTGTCATCCATGTTCTCTCTCTGCCCAGCGAAGCCCTGAAGGACCAAAGTGTCACTGGGTGGCCCTGGTCATTCCCATCCCTCGAGGGAAGGACCTAGTCCTGAGTCCCCAACGGGGCCCGCAATGCCCAACATTTTTGGGAAGAGCCCTGAGCAGGTCGGGGAGGGCACAGGGGCCAGGGGAGGTGCCAGACCTGGCCATCACCCTCTTGTTTAACGCAGCTTCAGTGAGGTCCCCAGTGGAGCAGCTCATCTGGGCTAGGCACCAGATTTACAAGGAAAATGTAGACAACCTGGAGAGCCACGGAGGGAAGGAACAAGAATAGGATGTTTGGAAGACGTGGCCTTTGAGGATGAGTAGAAGGCCGCAAGTTCACATACTCCAGGAGGGAGAAGATCAGCAGCCTAGTAGGATAGAACATGGTTGGTTTCTTCTCCGGCTCTTTTAAGGGCAGGACAGGAGAAATCATGCAAGGTTGAAGATGGAGACAGTTTCTCTCTGAGGATTTTGGTGGCCCGTGGTGACACCAAACATGGTTGTTGTAGAGGTCTGGGGGAGAACAACATGGATATTCCTGCAGAACTCCAAGAGATGGTGTCTGTAGTATGGAGGTCTGGCGAAGGGAACTTTGACCAGAAGGAGAGAAAATTGCTGAACTTCTCTAGGACTTGGCAAGACATGGTCGGGGCCTTTTGCTGGGCCAGGAAGGCGAAAGCCAAAACAAGTTTTGATCTTCAAAGTCCTTCAGCTGCCAACAACATGGGCTGCTCTTCACTCTGAGCTGAGCTCTCAGCCTGAGAGAGTGAGACAGCAGGACTCCTTTCTGCAGCAGAGGGCTCTTCACCCCTGTTTGTAGAACAAGAGGGGTGACCTTTCCCAAGACAGAAGCTGACTTTTCTTTCTCTTTCAATTTATTCTGGACCCTTCCAGTTCTCCCTCCCATCACCTTCAAGAGGACACGCATGTACAGAAAGTCTTCAGGGGTCTTCCTTCTGCTTGACCTTCACCAGCACTTCACGCCAAACAACCCAACCAGCCAAGGGGAGGCCAGCTGGCCTTGGGCAGAGCCCAGTGGAGCCCTTGGCTGCTCCCCAGTCAATGGGAAGAAGAAGGACCTTCCAGGCACCTTGCCCTGCTCCAGAGGGTTCAGCCTACAGAGAACATACCAACCTGGAGACACATCTACTGCTCGGTACTGGGAGCTGTCTGGATGGAAACACTCAGAACCTCTTCCCATCCACAGAGATGATCACCTGCAGACGGGAAAGGCAGATATATTTAGCTTCTCTTGGCACCAGCCAAAAAGAGCATTGAAGGGAGGAATGGGGTGGTGGGAAAGCAGCACTTTGATTTTATTTGTTCTTTTTATGGACTCTTAAAGGTACAGGCTGGCATTTGATCCTTGTTAAGGCATGGGGCCCAACAGGCCATGGCATGGGGAACCTCAACCCAGGGCCCGTCCCGTCACTCTTGATCTATAACATGTCAGCCTTAAAAGGATCCTCTCCATCTCCTTAAACAATATATTACCGCTGTCCATCGTTCCCATTAATGCATAAAAAATCATTAGGTATTTCTATGGAGACCCATTGCCATAAACACAAGCTTCCAAATGCACTCCGGCATTAAGTGGCCAAAGTAAACTGAAGGCGATTTCTGCAGTAATACCCTCTCATCACGCATCCCCATCCCAGCCCTCCCCCGTCCCCTGCCGTCTCTTTTCCCTCAATCAATTTTATGGTGCTTGCCTGGGGTTCATTAATGTTTCCGGAATCTCTCTCTGCCCTGTTTAAAAATTCTTAATTAAGCAAGGTTTTTTTGTTTACACTTGAACTAATTACACTTTTAAACCCGACAATAAAACATCAGCTCTGGGCCATTAGGGCCCGCCACGGCCGGGCAATTCAGGAACTGCCACGCTTTTCAAGGAGATAGGAAGGCCGGAGATGCAGCCGTTCTGCCTAGCTTCGGTGAAGAGGATGCCAGGATCTTCACCTGATATGTTGGCGATGGGGGCCAAGGGTTTGAGCAGCCAGATGTCCCCTTTTAGCTCTTCCCTGTTTCCTCCGGATGCGCCTTCCCCAGATAAGGACTGGCAGAGCGGCTAGATGTGGACGCATCCTCTCCCAATGCTCGTCGTTGTTTGCCACATGCGGGTTCTCCGCCCAACTGCCCCCGTTTCTCCAGAGGTACACTGGCATAGTGGGTCCCAATGGGAATGGATGATGGAGGCAATGGAGACCTGGAGAACGGGCCTACATGGGGGATGTAGGCCGGGGATGTCAGTGGTTGAGTTGTCTCCAACAGGCCAGGCTTGAATGCTGGCCTGTACTGCAGGAGATGCTCTCCCGGGTAGCCAAGGAGAAGAAGGGATGGAGCAGAACCTCTGGGACACATCTGTCTCAATCTGCGAGGGAAGGTGCCATGGCCCAGTGGTGGGAGCACCACATCTCAGGAGCTTGGGCTCAACTTCTCACCACTGCAGGAAATTGCTTCTTCCTGGCCTTTGTCTGCTTTTGATGTCCATCCTTGAGGACAGGAGCTGCTGCTGTGGTGCTGAGTCCTTGGGGTGTTGGTACCAGCCTGATGCTGGTGAAGACCCTTTAAGGAAGAGGTGGTGCAGCTGGTGGTGGACACTGTCGTGGGTGACAGGGAGCTGCCCACCACCGTCATGCAAATGCTCAAAAGTCCCATGAGCACAGCAATAAGGGACACCCAGAAGCTGTTCTGCTCCATTCAGGACCAGGAGATGCTGGTCATTGGTTCACCTCCAGCCATAGTGGTGGCTCTCCAGAAACCAGCTCCCAACTGGTATTTCCTGCCTTCCTTCTGTCCTACCTGGAAATAACCTCCCTTACATCAGGAAAGCACATGGGGCATGATGAAGATGGGGCTGGGGTTGGGGTTGTTGGGAGCCTGTGGGTTGTGTCTGCAGCAGCTCTACGGAGGGGAGGACAGCAGGAGAAGGCAGGGTGCTGGTACCTACATGTTGGCAGCTCCTGGGGGGACTCAGGTTTCTGTGGGATGCTCTTGATGCCCAGTGGCAGAGGAACGGCCATCCTATGTGTCCCGCCCAGACAGGGGTCCCTCAAGGGACCCACCAAGAGGAGAAGGGGGGCAAACCAGGTCCTGATGGCCCAGCCATTGCTCAGATGCTTTCCTGAAACTCCCACCAGAGGGGAAAACCCAGAGCTCCAGGGCTCCCTCTGCAAAAAGGAGTGTGGCATTTGAGCTCGAGTAGACATTTGCTCTTTTGCGTCCAGGCATCACACACCCAGGACTGGAGAGGGCTTTTGGGGTGTAGTAACCACCCTGAGCAAGACCAAATGCTTCCCACCAAGTCCTACAACCTGGTCCCCACATTGCTTCACCCCAAAGGCTGCCCAGCCCATGCTGCCTTTTGGAAACCCATTTCCCTGGTGGTTATGAGCAGGGAGCTTGGGGAAAGCATCTCTCCTTGCCCTGTTGGTTCTTCCTTGTAGCCTTCCCCAGTCCGTCAGAGCAGTATCCAAGGCAGCTCCAAAGGTCTCTGTCTCTGTTCCTCTCCAAGGGAGGCAGGCGGTGGGGTGAGCTCCTCCCAGGTGCAGGGTTTGCAGGAAGAAACGTGTTGGTACAAACCTGGACTGTGCTGGGACTCGTACACGTCTCCTGGGCAGCGCAGGTGCCAGGGCAAGGGTGTTGCAAAGACCCCTGCCAAGGTCCCTGATAAGCAACCTGCTTGATCAACTCACTCACATGGTGAGAAATGGGGTGTCAAAGCCTTTTTTTTTTCCATAGAGAATTATTTAAAAAAATATTCACATAAAAGGCTTTTGGGAAGAAATGTTGCATTTTTTAACTTAAAAAACCCCCAGATGCACGACGATTCTGGGGAGCCTAAGTCTTAAAAAACCAGTGGATTTTCTAGGAAGGGAGGAAGGAAGGCAGGCAAGACTGAAACGATCTGTTCCAACACACCAATCTTTCCTTTTTTCTCTCCTACTCAAAGCGGAAAATTTCCCATTTTGGAAGAAAACCTGAGCAAACTGTTGATTCCTTCCCCATGACCGCTGCCACACACGTGAGCTCTCGACTCTCCTCCCGGGCAGGAGCGGACTAGCTCAGCAGCAAGGCGATTGCCATCTTGTCCGTAAATCCCTCTGACTCGTGTTATTTTATTTGTTCTGGACTCGCCCCTGCTTGGTGTCAGCTCCTGGCACGTGTGAAATCTGCCCAGACCTCGCTGCAGACACCCCGGCCAGCCCTGCGCTTCGGCTCGCAGCCGTCCTTGTGTTGCCACCAGCCCAGGAAAATCCCCTGGGGATGCTCCTGGGAGGATTTTGGCCCTGCACAGCCCATCCCTGCCTTGCCCCAAGGTGGAAGGAAGGAAAGAGTGTTGTCCTCCCAGACCAGGAGGGAAACTGAGGCACGGAGCAGGAGAGCAGCTCCCTTCGCAAAGCCAGGTGAAGGGGACACCCCCTGCTCCACGCTGCCCACCCCCAGGGGTGCTGAGTGGGGCTGGGGGGCTAACTGGGAGTGATAAATCTCCCTGGTTAATTGGGAGCAACATCTGGGGGATGCTTTACAGCAGGGAAAGTGCCAAAAGAGGTGGAGAAGGGAAAAACATCCCAGCACCGGGTATAAACCAGGGGGAAGGAGGATGAGGAAGGGGGAGAGGGATGAAGAAGTGAATGAGTACATAGGGGCTGCACAGGGACCCTTTGCTCCCCTCCTGGCCATGTCCCCGCAAGAGGGGCCACCTCCGGGCTGACCCCTGGGCTGGGATGGGGGAGAGGGAATAGAGGTTTCGGGGCACAGAGGAGCCAACATCCCTTTGCCCAGCTAGGCGCTGAGTGGGTGGGGAAGGGGCTTCCTCTGCTCCTTACCCCTGCACAAGCCCATCTCCCCCCTCTTTTTTTCCCCCCAATTTTTCTCATAAATGACTATTTACACCAAGGCCAGGAGGAAAAATGCAGCTCCTGGAGACGCCAGGCAGAGTTTGCTCTTGGGGGGCCAGGGAGACAGAAGGGATGGGGCAGGGGAACTGCTTTTCTGGCAGCCCCCCCCCCCCCCCAGAGGGAAACAGGGATGAGCGGCTGCAGGTCCCGCTTGCCCTGGGGGCAATACGGGGGTAAAAGGTGCCTTCCCCATGTGTGTCCCCCCAGAAATAGGTCAGGAACCCACTGCAGGGCTTGGGCTGGACCCAGAGCTCTGGATCCCTGGTCCCTGGGGTGTGCATGGCCGGTGGGGGCTTGCAAAGGGCTGGGGGGGCAGACGTTGGCTGTGGTTAGCACCCAACCCCCCCAACACACAGTCACATTGCCCCCACGCTCCCCTCTGGCCCCCAGCCAGGACAGCACTTGGGGCTCCTCTGCCCTGTGGGCTGGGTCTCCACCCCGCAACCCCTCCAGCACCAAATCCCAACCCCTAAACAGCCCCCCCAGGTTGGGCAGCTTCCCACCCCCCCTTCACACTCTGCATCCCGCCTTTCCTCTTCCCGCGGTCAGCATCACGGCCGGGCTGCAGCCTCCTCCCCGCGCTCTGCCCTTGTTTCAATTTTATGAGCTTTTTCTTGCTATAAATACGGTTTTGAGAGCCCATTTATCAGGTCCTGCAGCTCTGGAGTCAGCCTGCTGAGCTGCCCATGACAGGTCAAAATTGACTCGTATGATATTAGAATTGCTATTGATCCCTTCGGCACCTCGCAATGCTCCCGGCTCCCTGACCTGGTGTCAGGCTGGGCACAGCCCCCTCACCTCCGGCCACCCCACACCTCCTCCTCCTCCTCCCTGCTCTCTGCTTCATCCCTCCCTCTGTGGCTGGGATGGGGTCCCTTGCTCCCTGCCTGTCACCCTCTGGGGACCCGGGCACTGCGTCCTCCCATGGCCAGGGGCTGTTTAACCCCCCCATCGCCTCCCCCTCGCTGCCTCATGGGGTGGTGCTGGGCAGGATACGGCCCTGGAGCTGCTCTGTGCACAGGGCTGGGTGAATCCCAAAGGAAAATCCTGCTCCAGGCTGGGTGACTTTCAAAGCTCTCAGCCCCTTGCTCAACAACTTTGGGGTTGGGATGGGTGCTGCACCCCAAAAAGGCCATCGAATCCTCTGCGCCTGTTTCCTCACCTGCAAAGTGTGCATCTCCCCCCCTCCTTTTCCTGATGGTTTCCGCACTGAGGCAACTGAAGATTAAGGCTTGAGCAGCTCTGGGTNGGCATCAAAGAAAAAGGGCAGGTGGCAGGATCAAACCATAGAGGAGAAGGTCCTTCTCCATGGATATGTCACCCTGCAATGGCAAGAGGCTGTTGGCAGCACAAGGGTGGCCAGGGCCAAGAAGCACGTTCATGGGAGACAAACCATCCATGACCATGCATGGCCAAGACATCAACCCAACAAGGGAGTCCCTGCAGCTGGGGAGCTGCAGGAATAGCTGGGTAGGGTGGCAGCATATGTGGTGGTGGTGTGTGGTCATGTGTGGTCATTTCACGGCCATGTGTGGTTGTATGTGGTCATATGTGGTCACATACAGTCACAGATGGTCAGCCACGGTGGTGAGTGGCCNGGCTGTTGGCAGCACAAGGGTGGCCAGGGCCAAGGAGCACGTTCATGGGAGACAAACCATCCATGGCCATGCATGGCCAAGACCCAACAAGGGAGTCCCTGCAGCTGGGGGGCTGCAGGAATAGCTGGGGTAGGGTGGCGGCATGTGTAGTGGTGGTGTGTGGTCACGTGTGGTCATTTCATGGCCGCGTGCGGTTGTATGTGGTCACATACAGTCATGGATGGTCAGCCATGGTGGTGGCTGGTCATACAGCAGCTCCCGTGCGAGGACAGGCTGAGAGAGTTGGGGGTGTGCAGCCTGGAGAAGAGAAGGCTCCGGGGAGACCTTCCAGCACCTCCCAGTGCTGAAAGGGGGCTCCAGGAGAGCTGGGGGGGCTCTGGATCAGGGGGTGCAGGGACAGGCCGAGGGGGAACAGTTTGAAGCTGGAAGAGGGGAGATGGAGATGAGATGTGAGGAAGAAATGTTTTCCTGTGCGGGGGGTGAGGCAGTGGCCCAGGGTGCCCAGAGAAGCTGTGGATGCCCCATCCCTGGAGGGGTTCAAGGCCAGGCTGGATGAGGCTTTGGGCAACCTGGGCTAGTGGGAGGTGTCCCTGCCCATGGCAGGGGGTGGCACTGGGGGGGCTTTAAGGTTCCTTCCAACCCAAACCATCCTGTGACTCTGTGATGGCCATTGACAGCTGTGTACATGGTCGTGGGTGGCTGTGTGTGGTCATGGATGTGACTCTGGGTGTCACCCCNCACCCAAACCCTCCTGTGACTCTGTGATGGCCATTGACAACTGTGTACATGGTTGTGTGTGGCTGTGTGTGGTCATGGATGGGGTGACACCCAGAGCCACATCTCTGCACCCACAGCTTGGAGAAGGACCAGCCACCAAAGACACGAGGATGCCACCAGCTTACCGGGTGCAACGTCCCAGATGCCCAAAACCAAGACTTGGCTTCTGAGGAGTTTGTCTGGAGCCAGGGCTGGCAATCGATCACGGGGAAACTCCGCATCCTCCAGAGCAACCCAGGATTAATTTATGTTTGTCTGAAAGACGCTAATTAAGCCTGTTTAAGAGAAAGTTAACTTTAATACTGTGATCTAGTTGATATTAAGAAGCTGCCAAGGAGAGCTGGAAGCAGCTGATCGAACGTCTGGCCCAGGTCCCCGTGTCAGGATCTGCAGCACAGCCCCAGGGATGCTCCCCGGGAGATGCTGTTCCCCTCTCGTGCATCCCATCTGCCTGAACACCCAACGGGCACAGGAAAAGGACCAAATCTGACCCAATCCGGGCTTATCGAACAGGACCAAACCCACATTTTTTTCCTGCTTATTGGCAGTTTCCCACTCCTCGGCTCAAAAAAATTAAATAGAAATAATCTGATTGGAAATGAAAACTGGTTCACAATCATTAGCAAATCGAAAGTCAAGCAAAAAACCAATTATTCGGGGCCAGGCAGCACGTTTGGGTTTGATTTCAAGCTTTGAGGTGCGGCTCGAACCTTTTAAGGTCAAACTGAAGAAATTCTTCCAAACAAACTTGCTCCAGCACCAGAGCTGCTCCAACACGAGCTGACACCACGGGGAGCCCAGCACCCCCTGGGACGCTCCCATCGCCCCAGGGACAGGGCCCGATCCTGCTCCCCTGGGTGCTGCAGGGACCCCCGCGCTCCCTCTGGTCCCCGATTACATCCGCGGTGATGGTAGCAGCTCCCCACACACCCTGAGGCTGCGGGAGAAGCCACCAGCCCCAGGATGAGAGGTGGCCGCAGCTCCTCATCCCACCGCAGCCCCATCGCCCCGGGCAGGGCGACATCCATCGAGACAACAAAAAAATCTCCTGGCAGCTCCATCTCTTTTTTTTTTTTTTTTTCTCTCCCCCCTTAAAGCAAACATCTTCATTACAGCTCGGAGTTGTTTAAATAAATGAATTAATATTGACAAACCATCAACGAGGCTAATAAATGATTAGTTAAAGGCATACATACATCACATTACGGTTAGCATTAGCCGAGGCTTAATTACTTGTGGAGAGGATCCCATTAGAGTAGGTGCTACGTTGCCATCACCCTCTGCAGCCCTCCGTCCCCACGGGGCTCCTACCGCACCCTCGCCCCCGCCGGGACCTCCCGGTGCCACCGCATCCTCCTGCCGTGGGGCTGGGACGGGCACCGCTGGCAGGGCAGGGCACGGCGGAGGAAACACCGCCCGGACACTGGCCCATCGCTGCGGCGAGCGGGGCAGGTCTCAGCGGCACCGACGGCTCTCGGCAGGGGAAGTTGGGCCGCTCGATTGGCACAATGTGGTCAAACACCCCGATCCATGCGGCCTATGAAAAGAGACACCGACAAATAAAATAGGCAATAAATAATAATAACAATATCATAAAATTTTCAAATTTATTGAAAACCGGTCCAGTCGCAGAATATTGGATTTTTCTATTATTTACGCAGCTGCTGATTTTCTGTAAATATTTAATGCCCCATGGATTTTTTTCAAAGTACAAATCTGAACAATTTCTAAATTTAAAATCCATCCCAAAGTGCAACCCAGTGAGGGCCTGATCCTGCCACCCTCCCTCAGCAGGAGCCCGTCCTGGAGCCGAGATGGGACCGATGCTGCACCCAGAGGGGCTGGTGACATTTTGGGTCATCGTCTCCATCCTCAGATATTGGAGGGGACAGGTGGGCAAAGCAAAACCCATAAAACCTCCTAAGATCTTCCCACCGTGCCCAGCACCCTGTGCCACCCACCCCCAGGGACCCGAGGCCACCACACCAGTCGCACACACGGTGTCATGGGATAGCTGCAGGGACAAAGAGCCAAAGAGTCCAAAAAAAGAGAAAACTGAGATGAAAGCGGCGTGCGCGAGGCTCGTGTCCATATGCATTTGGGCTTCGAGAGGTTTGTTAGGACTAAAGAGGCTCTTTCATCCCTTTCCAAGGTGTTGTAATGCATCCCCAGCTGGCTTTCATCTCCGCCTGATTGATACTCAGGGCTCTAATGAGCGTGACGGGGAAAGTGGCTGAGGATGAGGGGGGTTATGGAGGCAGGGAGGGGGGAAAGAGACCCCTCAGCAGAGGTTTCAAAACACTTTCTGTGTTGCAGCTAATGAGGGGATCAGGAGAGCTGGAGCTCGGTGCCGAGGAGTGTGATGGGAGGACGGAGCTCCCCAAAGGCTGATGGGTGCAGGTCTCTGCCCCCGCCCAGGGACATTGAAGCCATGGGTGACCCCCCCAGGACCCCTCTGCCCTGGGGACAAAATGGAGCATCTAAAGCCAAAGAAGGACATAACGCCCGCTTTGCTCTTGTCCCCCAACAGCGTTTGTCCCCAAACCATTGGGTGGCAGGAGAACCGCCCCATGGGCTCTTCTCCCTGGGGGAGGCAAAGGTCTAATGGGCTGCTGAGGGATGGCCCAAACGTCAACGTGGATCTTGACAAACGCAACATGAGCTGGGGTTCTCCCTCTCCACTCTGGACCATTTGTTTTCCTTAATGCTGCTAGCTCCTCTCAACACAGGGGAGAAAAAAAAAAAAAAAAAAAAAAAAGAAAGGTACCTTCTCTATAAATCCCTGAAGTCAGGTGGTTTTGGAGCCTCCTCAAACTTTCTTTCTTCATAGTCACTAGGGAGCAGCTGTTTGGGTCTGTGCTGAGGAGAAGCTGATCACACACTGATGGGCAGAGCTGCTGCCAGGACAGTCAAGGACTTTCCAGCTTCTCTGCTGTGCCCGTGTCTGCAGGGGCAGGAGGAGCTGGGAGGGAGCACAGCCCCAGGGACCAGCCCAGGATTCGACCTCAGGGTTGGGGCTGAGACCAAACTGGCCGATGGTCTGTTCCATCCCATGCCCGGCACGGCCAGGGGGTAGGGAAGGACCCTCCGGAGGTTCTCTCTCTTTCTAGGTCAGCTCTCTTTCCCAGGGTTGTCTCAGTCTCTCAGACTCTTATCTCTGTTCTGGGATTGTGGTTTTGGGACTCTCCGTGCTCTGGGGTCATTGACCAGGAATGGGCTGAGCCTTGGCCATGGGGTGGTGAGCAGTGTCACTGTGTGTCACTCATTTGTATATATTACTGTTATTATAATGATTATTATAATTTGCACTATTATTGTAGTTTAGTTACTAAATTCTTCTTATCTCACCCCATGAGTCTCTTCTCCCTTCACCCCTTTAATTCTCTCCCCATCCCCAGGAGGGTGAGTGAGCAGCTGCGTGGTGTCTGGCTCTCAGCCAGGGGTGTAAAACCACAACAGGGCATTGGGGAAAGGCTGGCACGTCCCCATGGCAGAGGGGAGGGAAGCTGCCCCTGGGGGTGGATCCGTCCCCTCCTGGGAGAGGGGGAGCACGGGGCAGGGGAGGAGGGGAGGTGGGGGGATTATCAGCTTCTCCCTCCCAGGGCCAGGCAGCCAGACTCTTTAAATAGATCTGAAGGAGTCCGAGCGCATTGGTTTAATTGATTGGCAAGTGCTCTGAGCTGCATATCGGAGATGTGCTGGGGAGCCAAGCGCTCTCGCCTTCCTCCATCCATCACCCCAGTGCAGTCCTCTCCTTTCCTCTCCCCCAGCCCAAGCAATACCTGCTGCCCACAGAGGGGATCTGACACCGCCGGGCTCGCTCCTGGTGCTGGCACCCTTCCCTGCGGCAGCTCAAACCTGCTGGAAAGAAAAAAACACAAAACAAACCCAACCCAACAAAACCAAAAAATCCCAACCCAAACCACACCAGTGCCCAGGACCTGCAAGAATTTGGGGCAGAGCATCTGTGTGCACCCGCAGATGTCTGCATGTGCTTATCCAGAGAGAAGAGGGATGGGTTTTTCCTCATTGTGTTTCACTTTCTATTTTATTTTTATTCTCTTCCAGCTCTCAGAGCCAGCCAGGATGCAGGAACGAGAATTAAGGGGGGAAAAAAAAAAAAAAAGAAAAAAGAAAAGAAAATAAACAAAAAGGGGATGAGGAGGGATCACCACTTTGCACAAGTGTTTGGAGTTCAGAGGGACTCTCCAGAGCCTCCAGCCCAGTGAGGGCAGAAGCTGGGAACTGGGGGTTTCCCACCCCCAGCACTTCTGTGGCCGTGGTACCCAGGACCCACCCCAGGTCTCCGAGCTCACACAACCTAAGGAGGCACTTGCTCAGGGTCTCCAGCCCTCCAAGCAACTCCTTGGCCAATTCCCTGTGCCTGGGAAAGCCAGAAACACGCTTCAAAACATCTGGAAATTCAGGATCCGAGACTTAAAAAATCACCCCCCAGCCTGGGCACAGGCAATCCCTTTCTGAGCAATTTCAGCTCCCAAAGCCGCTCAGGACCCGCCGGGACCTCAGCACCATCCGGGAGCTCCAGGAGCGATGACAAGCAGCTCCCAGGCCAGTCCTGCGGCTGCAGAGCCGACACTCCGGGCTCGATGGGTCCGACTCCATCCCTGTCCCACAGGGAGATGCCGTTGGGTCCCCCAGGGTGGAGGTGGCACGCTGACATTTCAGGCAGCCCCCATGGCTGGATCCATCCCCTTCCCATCGCACGCATGCTCCGAGCACCTGGCTGAGCGATCGATAGGTTTTTATGTTACAGCGGGAGGACGAAGGGGGGAAAAAAAAGAGAAGAAAGGAAGGCGAGGGAGGAGCAGACGGTGTATTCAGCACTGGAGCAGTTGCTGATAATTGCCTGGAGTGAAACGTCTCAATACCTGGTGGCTGCTGGACCCAGAGGTCCCCATTTCGCTGCCAAATGGCCAGCTGTGAGCACTGGTGCCAGATACCAAAGGCAGCCCTGTGAGATGCAAGAAAAATCCTCGTTCCCCCCTCCCAGATTCCCTTGTCCCATCTCCAGCCAGCCTCCCATGTCCCCAGCACCGTGTGTGGCCGTCACCTCCTGCCCCCAAGGTCCTGTCCCCTTCCCCTTGTCCCCAGCGCACCCAGCCTGGGTTTGCTGGGCTGACACTGGACACAGCATCTGTCGGTCGCAGGACTGTGGGGGTATGCTCAAGGACCCCCCCCCCATGCTGGCAAGACCCCTCCTGGGGCTGCTGCTCCCCCCAGTCCAGCAGCACTGGTGACCCCAGGGAAAGGGGGATCCCCAGGGCAGCTGGGAGTGGAAAAAAAGAGGGGAGCAGGCACAGCTCCCACCCAAGCACCAAGGGTGCTGTGGGGGTCACCCGAAAATCCATCCCAGCCCCTGGCAGCTCCGTGACCCTCCCCTGGGCTGACCCCTTCCTTCCCTCCTCCGGCAGCTGCCTCTCCCCATCCCCTTCCCCTCCCTCCCCGCTTTTAACCGATTGCAAAGCCTCTCATTTTCTAAGCCCAATTACTCCGGCACAATACCCCCGACCGCACGCCAAGCATGGCGGCGGCACGCTCCGTTGCCTCCCCAAGTTGCCCCGCGGCTGCCCGCGGTCAGCGCCGAAAGGTGATGGGCGAGGGGCCGGGATCGATAAGGGCACATCCATCTCCCGGCCCCACTGAGCATCGAGGTCCGCACGCCTCCGGGGTCTCCTTCTGGAAGGGACCATCCGAGGAGAGCGTGCTGGGATTTTCCTGGGATTTGGGAGTTTCTCTGCGTGGGTGGGTCCTGCTCCCTCCCAGGGAAGGGGCACGGGGTGACCCCCAGCCCCTCGCCTTGTTCCCATGGGTCTGCCCAAACTCCTGGGGTGGGTCTGGAAGGAACCAAACCTTCAAGTCAAGGATGCATTGGAGATGTGGAGTTACAGGGCTTGGACTCGCCAAGCGACCCGGATTGCAAGCAGGAGTTGTCTGGAAAAGGAATTTTTTTGGTAAAGGCGCCTTCCTCCAAGCCCGCTCGTGCCNAAATAAAAATAAAAAAAAAAAAAAAAAAAAAAAAAAAAAAAAAAAGTGTTTTGCCAACTCGCACAAATAAACCAAAGCCAAAGCCCTGGGAGATGGGCTGGGGGGAACCCAGAGGCTTCACCTGGACTGTTCCCCCAGGGCTGGGTCCCTCCCCAGGTGATTCCTCCTTTCCAAGGAAGGCAGGAATTTGGCAGGAAAGGGGCCAGCTACAGGGTTTTCCCACTTTTG